>JAJOOR010034966.1:0-18828 GCA_036250505.1 Solanum acaule | reverse complement strand
TTATAAGTGTTGCTCTAGATGATATAAAGTTACACTTTATAAGTGTTGCTCTAGATGATATAAAGTTACACTTTATAAGTGTTGCTCTAGATGATATAAAGTTACACTTTATAAGTGTTGCTCTAGATGATATATAAAGTTACACTTTATAAGTGTTGCTCTTATGAGATATAAAAGGCATCACTTTTTAAGTGTGACCAATAACAAAGCAAAGGCAACGCTTTTAAGTGTAGTATAATAAAATATAGGTGTCGCTAATTCATCACAACAAAGCGTGCCCTTATGCCTCGTTGGCTACGCTTTATAAATGTAGCCAAAGACGGCGACATTTAAAAAGTGTTGTCTAATGTCAAAGGTTACGCTTCTTTAGGTCACCCCCTAAAAAGCATTGCTTAAAGTCCAAAAGTGTAGCCTTTTATCAAAGGCCACACTTTTTGCTAGTTTAGGCTACACTTTACTGGGGTGGCCGTAGGCCTAAAATGGTGTAGTGACATTTTCATTGAGGTCACACACATATACTTCACATCATAAACATACATAGATCCTTGAATAAATTTCCTTCCAAGGCTATGAACCAACATCAACCCATAAATCTAAGATAAGTAAATTGACATGATTCAATAACTAATTCTATATAAACATAAATCATTCAACATACTTCCATGATCAATCAATTCCCAATCACAATTCACAACTTAAGAATTTGGGGGAAAACATGGGTTCATAGGGGAAATCATCTTAATTCATCATTAATTCAACATTCTATTCATAATTCATCATATAAAAGCCTTTAAAATCATTTTGGAATTGAACCCATGCATAGACCATGTAAGCAATTCATAGAATCCTAGTATCACCCTCACCGGATAAGGGATTCCTACTTGGCTAAGGTAGGACCATTACATTTTAGGTTAAGAGTATCCACTAGCTAGACCTATGTGGGCACATAGTTATGGGATAGGAAGATTTCTACAAGATACCCCACCTCAACTTACGGATAAGCATCCATCTTAAGAGATTGTTACTAGATACCTCGCCTTAACTCCCGGATGAGAATCCATCTCAATTCATATCCACTCGGTTCTTAGCATTATTCCCCACGGAGTACTTAACATACATTAGTTTAGTCATCATTATGGGATAAGAGATTGTTACTAGATACCCCGCCTCAACTCCCGGATGAGGATCATCTCAAACCCAACATTCATTCATTAGATAACTCGTAGATTCAAAGAAGAGAATAGCCTTTCAACTAAGAATCTGATAATGTGAGAAAGTCCTTTCACAACATATCATTATCATTCATTAGTGTACAGTTGAGAATATCCTTTCAATCAATACTTCATCATTAATATAATCATAGAAACTTCATTCATTAATAATTCATGAGTGTGTGTATGTGAGAATAACCTTTCACATATAACCTCATCATTCATAAGTGTTAATTGAGAAATAACATTAAATCATAACACAAATACATTCCATAAATGATCCTAACACTTTCATTGAGGTCACACATATATACTTCACATCATAATCATACACAAATCCTTCATGAAATTTCCTTCCAAGGCTATGAACCAAAATCAACCCATAAATTTAAGATACTAAGATAGATAAGGAAATTGACCTGATTCAATAACTAATTCTAAAAGAACATAAACAATTCAGCATACTTCCATGATCAATCAATTCCCAATCATAATTCACAACTTAAGAATTTAGTGGAAAACATGGGTTCATAGGGCAAATCATCTTAATTCATCATCAACTCAACATTCTATTCATAATTCATCATATAAAATCCTTTAAAATCATTTTTGAATTGAACCCATGCATAGAGTGAAAACTAGGGTTTTTGGGGAACTTTGGAGATTTGAAATCATCTTTGATATTGGCTACTTGGAAGAAACTAAGTTAAGGATGAAGACTACTTGCTTGTGAATCCCCAAGAAATTTGAGGAAGAAATACCTTGAATCCACAAACCCTAGCTCCCACTTATACTTCTTCTTCTTTGGTAACTTCTAGAGAGAGAACTTTTTAGAGGAAGAACTCTTTTGTTTTAATTTGGGTTTTGGAGAAATAAGGAGTAAATGAAGTGTTTAATGACTTAAAACTATATATATAAGTGACATAAAACCTTTAAAAACGACCCCACATATTAATTAATTAAAAAGGAAATTACTTAAAAGTCCTCAACTTAGGCAGCCCCGTCAGGGACCACACCCAACTAAACGGGTCCTCAAGGGGACCACGGCTCGTGGTAGTGCCCGTGGTCCCTTAGGCAGTAGCCTCCTCAACTTTCCATGCCTCCCCATGAGGCCAAGGTATGAACACATGACCTCTCATAATCCATGGTCAAGACCACGAGTCGTGGTGAAGTTCGTGGTCTTGAAGCAGTGTGAAGGCCTCCCAAGCCTTGCCTCCTAGAGCCTAAGTGATCTTCACGATCACCCTCCATGGCTCGTCAAGGGCACCACGGCCCATGGTGGCCCCCATGGCCCCTTGACCAGTAGCTCCTACAACATCCCCCAACTCCCACAAGGCCAAGGCAACCCCACGAGCCTTCCCATTGCCCATGGTCATGACCACGAGCCGTGAAGTAGCTCGTGAAGGGGAGCCTTGTCTTGGCACCTTTCTAGGGCACACTGCCATGCCAACCACGGGTGGAACCACGACTCGTGGTGGCCACCATGGGTCTTGAAGGCCCTCATGGTCATGGTAGGCAGTGGCTAGGCCTAGTTTTAGGCAGCCTTGGTCCCCTAAGCATGTCCTTCACCCAAAACCCTTAGCCCTTGCCCTTAACCCTCAACGTTAACCCACACGTTTAGGCTCTAGTTTACTTATTAATTTTCCGGGTTGTTACATTATCCCCCCCTTAGGAACATTCATCCTCGAATGACACCTTTAAACACTTCAAGGGATAACGACTCAAGACTAGAAGCCCAACAAGCATGACACATCCATAGAATGCTCAAATCATAGGAGGAAACATCAATTCCACATTAATAAGCTCAATGCAACACAAGAAATTATGAAGTACATCTACAAACTCATTACGCACGAAAACATCAACATTTCTCATTTAATTGGAGGAATTTCCTTCTCCAACTCACACATTCTCATTACAACATCATAAGGTAAATTATGCAACTCTTCTCCAAAACACATTTAAGCATGCTCAACAATTCAACTCATAAAGCATTTAGGCAACTCATTATAGATGCACATCAACATGAGGAGCGCAATCATGAAAACTCATCTTTTCATATAAACATATTTTTTTATCAAAACATGCATAACATAGGGAGATCATGGAAACATATTTTCACACATGACTCCAAAACATGAAAAAAGCTACAAGGAACTCTTTGTCTCAAGCTTGAATAGGAATAGAAGAAAGTGATAAGTATATCGGAATTCTCAACCACCTTACTATTCAACATACCATCTCCCCCTTAAGAGTAAACTCATTCTAAGGCTAACATGAAAATAACATAAGGACCTTAACAAGGCATTCACAACTATAAGGAACTATCAAATACCGGTGCCTTCATCAGGAAGAGCTTATTTGCCCTCTTTAGCTTGAAGTGCATAGAAACGACCATAATTTGGAGGGATAGGAACTGTACCATCATTAGCAGCTTGTTTGGCCTCTCTTTCTTTTAGCAAGAGTGTTGGGCAATCTCTCAACTTATGACCCTTCTTTCCCACCCAAAGCAACCATTGGTGCTGTCAAGGTACTTACACAAATGTTGTTTCCCACACTTAGCAGATATAGATCTTTCAAAAGAAGAACCACCTCCACTTCCTTCTTGAGAATTAGGGTTAGACACCCTATCTTTATTGACCATTGGCGAATCTTGGTTGTAGAACCTCTCTTTGAACCTTGGTTGACCTTGTTCATTGGGCCTAGCTCTTTTTGCCTTCTTATTCATTTTCTTAAGTTTCGTCTCCTCAATTTGTTGAGCATATACCATGAGCCTTGAAATAATTATGTCATAATGGAGCATTGCCGTATGACATTCTTCCTCAACCAATTCAGACATTCCCATCACAAACTTGTTCATTCTAGACCTTGAATTCGATACTAAGGTTGGAGCATATTTGGATAGTTGGGTAAACTTAAGAGAATACTCTTTCACACTCATACCCCCTTGACGAAGTTTTATGAACTCTATCAATTTGTGTTCCCTCAACTCTAAGGGGAAAAACCTATCAAGGAATGCTTCTTTGAAAACCTCCCAATTTATGGGACCCGCTCCCCTTGGCCTCTCACCCTTCCATTATTCATACCAAATTTGAGCTACATCCTTTAATCGATGGGGACCTAGCTCCGTCTTCTCCTCCGAAGACACCCCCATGGCACTAAGTATTTTGCAAACCTCATCAACAAATCTTTGGGGATCTTCTTCCACTTTGGAACCTAGAAACTTGGGGGGGGGGGGTTTCACCCTAGAAAAATCCCTCAATCTCGAAGCCATAGTACTCTCATTAGCATTCACTCGAGCTCCCACATCCCTATTAACTTAGGCCATCATGGCTTAAGTTAAGGTTAGAAAAGCTGACCTAATTTCTTCATTGGTCATTGCCAAAGCATCAACCGGAACTTGATTGCCTTGAGGAACTTGGTCACCTTGAGGACCTTGAGGAGGAACTCCCTCATTCAAAATCTCCTCTTCCACTCTTCTTGGTTTCGCCCTTGTATTCATATCCTATAAACACAAGAGAAGGGTTAGGAAAAGGACACTTATAGAGCTAAACTCTAAGGCACGACTACAAGAATACTGAAAGAAGTGTAGCTTCCTAACATCCTATAGACTCTCACTCATACATGTGTAACGTCTCACACCGATGAACAAGATTCTACTAGACATGGCTTGTAAGACATCAATCCTAAAAACCATTCCAAAATCTTATGCTCTGATACCATATTTATCACGACTCGACCCTATACCCCATAAGTGACACGGCGTACTAGACTCCGAAAAGTCTCATACAAGCCTCATAGCATTCATAACATTTGATATAAGAAAAATGGTTCGGAATTAAAACTTTTCTTTAAATCCATACAATCAAAGCTTCATATAAAACATTCAAATATAGCGGAAGTCTATTGTCTCGCATGGCCATCTAAACAATGTCTTGGAAACAAAAGTAGGGTCACGACCCTTTACAATCAAAAACCTTAACAAAAGTCTAATACAATGAGAAATATGAAAGTACATCAAAAGTACTTGTCCTTGAATCCATAAAGACATACCATATCTTGGATAAACTAAATCCAAGCTTCAACTAGAGGAACTCAACTCAAATGCCGAAACCAACACTTTGTAGAAAATAGAAGAATATGGGTTAGCACAATAAAGTACTAAGTATGATAGTCATACAAAAACCATGCTTAAAACAAACATTTTATTTGAGATCACGCTTTCATGCCAATTTGAGAAAACCTCATGAACATAAGTATAAGAGGGATAATATACAAACATAAACAACATAAAAGTACTTTCTTCACATTAGAACATAATCAACATATACGACATTTCATTACATTAAGCTTTCACCTCAAGTAACCCTCAAGCTATACTTTGTGCAATGTATGAATAGCGTCCCATACCACCATCCACACCAAGTACCACATTAGGACCACCAAAAGTAAACTTACTATTCATCATTTCCATCTTTACACAATACTCATACATAAGAGACATTTCATAAGTCATGACAATGAAGTAACTCACAATACAAACCAAGTAAAGCATGCATCATCACATTAAGCATATAATTTAACATTCTTCATTAGCTTCATTAAGAGAACATTTGTTCATTAGCCATTAAGACATTAGAGTAACACACCATAACCCCTATCAAAGCCTACCTGTGAAATGCATGGATGGCATCCCATACTACCACCCACACTAAGTTGTGCATCCTTGAGAAGCTATAGTTCATTAACATTCTTTGTGGGGGGGTTAAGACTTAACCGACATAGACCATGGGAGCAATTCATGGAATCCGGGTGTCACCCTCACCGAAAAAGGGATTACTGCTTGCCTAAGGTAGGACCATTACATTTTAGCTTAAGTGGATCCACTAACTAGACCTATGTGGGAACATAGTTATGGGATAGGGAGATTGCTACTAGATACCTTACCTCAATTTACGAATGAGCATCCATCTCAAGAGATTTTTACTAGATACCACACCTCAACTCCCGGATGAGCATTCATCTTAATTCATATCCACTCGGTGCTTAGCATTATTCCCCGCGGAGTACTTAACAGTCATTACTTTAGTCATCATTATGGAATAAGAGATTGTTACTAGATACCCCGCCTCAATTCCCGAATGAGCATCCATCTGAAACCCAACATTCATTCATTAGATAGCTCATAGATTCAAAGAAGAGAATAGCCTTTTAACTAAGAATCCCATATTGTGAGAAAGTCCTTTCACAACATGTCATTATCATTCCTTAGAGTACAATTGAGAATAGCCTTTCCATCAATACTTCATCATTAATATAATCATAGAAACTTTATTCATTAATCATTCATGAGTGTGTGTATGTGAGAATAACCTTTCACATATAACCTTATCATTCATAAGTGTTAATTAAGAAATAACATTCAATCATAACACAATTACATTCCATAAATGATCCTAACACTTTCATTGAGGTCACACACATATACTACACATCATAATCATACATAGAACCTTCATGAAATTGCCTTCTAAGGCTATGAACGAACATCAACCCATAAATCTAAGATACTACAATAGATAAGGAAATTGACATGATTCAATAACTAATTCTATATAAACAGAAACAATTCAACATACTTCCATGATCAATCAATTTCCAATCACAATTCACAACCTAAGAATTTGGGGGAAAACATGGGGTCACAGGGGAAACATCTTAATTCATCATTAATTCAACATTCAATTCATAATTCATCATATAAAATCCTTTAAAAAAAATTGGAATTGAACCCATACATAGATTAAAAACTAGGGTTTTTGGGAAACTATGGAGATTTGAAATCATCTTTGAAATTAGCTCCTTGAAATAAACTAAGCCAAGAATCAAGAATACCATTCCTTGCTTGTGAATCCCCAATAAATTTGAGGAAGAAACACCTTGTATCCACAAACCCTAGCTCCCACTTCTTCTTCTTCTTCTTTGCGAACTTCTAGAGAGAGAATTTTTTAGAGAAAAAACCCTTTTGTTTTCATTTGGGTTTTGGGGAAATAAAGAGTCAATGAAATGTTTTATAAATTAAAACTATATATATAAGTGATATAAAACCTTTAAAAATGACCCCACACATTAATTAATTAAAAAGGAAATTACTTAAAAGTCCTCAACTTAGGCAGCTCCGTTAGGTACCACGCCCAACTAAACGGGTCGTGAAGGGGACCAAGTCTCTTGGTGGTGCCTGTGGTCCCTTAGGAAGTGGCCTCCTCAACTTTACATGCCTTCCATGAGGCCAAGGCATGACCACGAGACATCCCACGATCCGTGGTAATGACCACGAGTTGTGGTGAAGGTCGTGGCTTGAGGCAGTGTCAAGGCTTCCCAACCTATGCCTCCAAGAGCCTAAGTGATCTTCATGATCACCCTCCATAGCTCGTCAAGGGCACCATGGCCCGTGGTCCCTTGACCATTAACACCTACAACATCCTCCAACTCACACAAGGCAAAGGCAACTCCACGAGCCTTCCCATGGCCCGTAGTCATGGCCACGACCCGTGAAGTGGCTCGTGAAAGGGATCCTTGTCTTGGCACCTTTCTAGGGCACACTGCCATGCCAACCACATTTTCCACCACAAGTTGTGGTGGCCACCACGGGTCGTGAATATCCTCGTGGTCATGGTAGGCAGTGGCTAGGCCTAGTTTTAGCCAGCCTTGGTCCCCTAACCATGGCCTTCACCCAAAACCCTTAGCCCTTGCCCTTAACCCTTGACGTTAACCCACACATTTAGGCTTTAGTTCACTTACTAATTTTCCAGGTCGTTACAGAAAGCCTAGTAATAACTTGATCCGACCTTAGAATTAAAAGAAGCGGTGCTTAGAAAGTCCATTAGGCTTTCTCCCAAGAGGGAGATGGTTTTCTTAGATAGAAAGGTTGTTTAGTGTTCCTAATGTTCATGATTTAGGTTTACTTTAATTTCTCACCCTTGAAAGGTGTAATAAGTTTGGGAAGTTTAGTCCTCATCTTGTAGCCCGAATATGTTGGTAAGGGTGTTTATGAGCTAGGTTGCCTAATGAGTTGGCATCGGTGCATCCAGTTTTCCATGTCTCTATGTAGAAAGAAATGTGTTGGAGATCTGACATTCATAGATCCCTTAGAAGGGTTTGGAGTTAATGAGTTCCTCATGGTTTGTTCTTTGAGTGAAGTCATGTATGTTTTAGATGTTTTCATCATTTCTTTACAACCCGGGGGTACACCCTACATGCCACATGGTGTATAAAACCCCAAGAAGCCTCATACAAGCCATTTAGCTTATCATAACCTAAGATAATAAAAAAAATGCCACGGAAATTTAAAACATTTTCAATAACATCAAATTTTCATAAAACGAAGTGGAAATCTTTAACACTTGTCTCAAACCATCTAATACTTGAAAGTCTTAGGGACACAACCCATACAATAGTTGTAACATAAAAATGAAAGTCAAATCCTTGAATGCTATGAGGACTCACCAAATCTTCACTTTTTGCTCTACTATTAACCTAGTCACGAGGATGGAAGTTAATATCGCCAGACCCTACATTTGATAAGAATGTAGGCAAGAGTAGGCTTTAGTAAAAAAATGTACTAAATATGATGGCTAGCATAAATCATCAACATAATCATAACATAAGCACTAGTCAACATAAGACATATACCATTAGCATGAGAGATAACAACATAAGTCATAAGCGTAATCAATGCCCCTAAATCATCATATCGTAGGAGGAACACTTCCCAAGTAACCTCAACTTGTTCTTACTCAATACATAGGTCATCCACCTATAGTCATACATATCAAGGAGGACAATTTAAGCAACAATCCAAGGTAATCTAATATCATAACAAGTAATTTCATACAAAAACATACTTACAATACTTCCTTGAAGTAATCTTGTTTCATCATAACTATGCTACTTTGATTAGGGATTAGTGCCTCATTAGCTATTCTTACTATTCATGGAAAAGTACTTCTTTACTAGTCCAAGACACATCATTACTTATGAATTGTTACGATTTACCAATTCAAGGCTGCCAAGGAAAATCACCTCATTATGCTAGACTAAACTATCATGGAAAGCATACTCTCATGTAAGTCCAAGCTACACAAGGAAGGGTACTATTGCTCAATCCAAGCTATCACGAAATGGTGTGGCCTCACCAAGTAAAGCTATCATGCAAGCATCCTCTCATGGTAGATCAACCTAACCATTGGAAGGGTACTACTGCTCAATCCAAGGCTATCCATGAGATCTACTAACTCAAGCTACCATGCATGGTCTTATCTTACCAAGTCAAGTTATTCATGAAAGGATTTCATATTACTACTTCAAGCTATCATAGTTCATACATGGTTAGATTCATTTTAGGTGAACAAGCCTTTCAACCTAAAATCATTTTATGTGAGAAAACCTTTCACATAATTCATTCATACATACATAGACTAGATCATGTGGGTAAATCCTTCCACAACAATTCTATCTACAATTCAACAATCATCATATAGCATTACTCTCAAAGCTCTAATAATCATCATTCATCATGTGTGCATCAATCTCAAGACATCTCTAATTATAATCAATCATACAAGCTTTACTCTAAAAGCCCTACGAAACATACTTCATCATGTAAGCTCTATTCTAATAGCCATAATCATCACATACTTATCATACATGCCTTTATATCGAGACAACTCTATCCTCAAAGCCTACAAGTCATAATTCATCATATATACTTGATTTCAATCAATTCATGTCTACATGCTTACTCTCAAGCAATTCATATCTATATACTCTAATCTCAAGCAATCTATCATGTATTTCATCAATCCTAGAAGAATACATCTAAATCCTCAATTTCCCCTTTCATGGAATAAAACCTATTTATATCAAATTCAACTTCAAATCATACGTTAGGCATGGATGCATATACAAGCATACTAAAAACATGCAATTCTATCATAAATAATAATAAACAACCATAATCCACTCAATGGGATCTTAATCCATAACATTAGAAGAAACCCTAATATGAATTGGGGAATTCTTCTTCTAAATTGGGGAAATCATTGGGCTCCATAGATGAAAGGATTCCATTGATGAATAAACAATCATACATTGACTACAAAGCCCACAAAACTGGGAAGAATGGAGACTTGACTTGACCTAGCTTGACCCTCTTCTTCTTTTTCTTCAACTTTCTAGAGAGATATATATTTGAAAGACGAACCCAATTCTTTTAATGATTTTGAGATAATGACTTAATTTAGGGGTCTAAAGTACTTATATAGGTGGTCTAGGCTAGGGTAAAATGAAACCACTTAATTTTAATTAAATCATAAAAGTTCCATTGTGCCCCTAAAATAACCATCCATGCTGACCCACGAGACCACGTTGACGGGCCGTGGATGGACCTACAGCCCGTCCTGGTCAAATGTGGTATGAGTTCAGAGACTAATCTGGTAACCCACGATACCCCCAACCACGGGTCGTGGACCTATCCACAGGGCGTGGATCCTGGCGTTGTTTTGCCTTAGGCAGTTTTCATGGTGTCCATCTACCGGGCCACCTACGGGGCATGGTCTCACCCACGAGTCATGGTTGGTCCCTTAGAAGTGGCATCTTGGAGTTCTAACATGCTATGCCCTCTAACTCGAATTTGGAGTGTTACAATTAAGCTTGAGATTAACGGGCCAAAGTCTTTGCCCCTCTTTCTAGAAACTGAGCATAGATGTGAATCTCTCTGAAGTGTATGAGTATAGGTCATAAAATAAATTCTCATAGAAGAAAAATTATCATGATATTGTAATGAATTAACTTTGAGGAATGTGATAGAGTATGAATGGATTGATGTGCCTCCTTAACTCTTTCGTAAGACATAACTATCTCATTCTCAACACTTGACTTAATTTCTCAACTTATCATCTCCCCCTTAGGTTTGAAGCTGACGCTTTAAAACTAAGGACTATCCATCATGTCTAAACTGGTCTACATTTGCAAATTAGGAAAGACTTATCACATGGCTACTGAACTCTACATATGCAGGTACTAATATTCCTTCTAAGACCTCGTTCTAAGATACTTCTATTAACCACTTCTCGTTGGCTTACAATGTCACTTAATCTAACTATTAATCATCGGCCTTCTCCTTGTTAGCCTACTAATACCATCCTTCTAGGCTCCTATTAACCTAACTAGAGGAAGCTTTAGACTTTATTTAAGAGGCTCATCATTGGCTATATAAAATCCTTTCTACAAAACTCTTAAGGGTAATAATTAATGCTTACATCAGCTTACTCCACATTGACAACTCAAATATGCTTTTTGGGCATACATGAAAAATCATTAACTTAATTGGAACCTCATATGATTACATGCAATCTCGGGTGCACCTCTTAGTGCACTTGTTAGTCTTATAACTTAGCCACACTTCACTACTCATATCTAAAAGTTAGAATCTCATACTTGTACCAGTCACATTCATGGTAACTAACCTCTTAATTTCTATCCTACTCTATGTCAAGTCTATCAGATCAGATCTCTAAACTAACATCATCAGCCTCATAAGACTAGCTTAGATATATCACCTCATGAATACTCTACTCTATTATTAAACACCTATACTTGGCCTTCACTAACTCAATGTTACATTGACATAAACTCCCTTCTTGTTAAAGTATACTCTAACTCATCCTACTAGTAACTCTTACTCTATCTTCTATCATGAAATCTACACAAACTCATCACTACTTAGTCTACCTATAAGGGAAAACTCCTCATTAATATCTTACTAGGTGCATGACTACAACAACATAATTTACCTCATACTATCTTCCTTTCTTAGATTACTATACCTCAACATTCAATTCTTCTAACTCTGGGCACTTTTACTACTACTACTTATAAAATTGTAACTCATACTATCTCTTCGGGTGAAAATACTACCCAAGCCGTAAAACATACTTCCTCATAATGGTCTAAACTGAAATGAGGTTTACGAAAAAGAGCGTGGGAATACATCTCGCTTTTAGCTCGAACGTGTGATGCATATGAATTAAAAGTTCATTCTTTCGAATCTTCACACTTAAGCTCGCTCACGCACTTCTCTCAAGCCCGTCTAAGGTATCTTTACTATTCTCAAGACTTTTGCTAAGAGTAACTCATCCATAAGGATCCAGGCTTTACTTCTCAACTACGTTAAGTATGAAGGGTAGTCGCATGGATAAGAGGAATGCACGAGTTAGAGTAAGTTCCTTACGACATAACTCTATTGAATGATTTAGAATATGAAAGAACGGAAACTTTTCTTAAATATCTATAGTCCCTCATTTATAGAAGTAGGGCCCTCACAACCATAAATAAGATCCTACTTGATACAACTTCATAAACATTCTAGGACACTTGAACTCTAGGCTTTAATACCAAGTTTATCACGACCTCAAACTATACCGTAGATGTGGCCGGCACTCGAGAATCATTGTTGGTTACCAAGAGAACCCTCATCGTGGCTGACTACAAAAGGAAGACTAACTCAAGCATACATAAGCTTAAAACATAATTAAAATTCATTGAACTCAAATACTCAACTTTAAAAAGTCTGAACAATACTCAAAAGAAAGTAAATAAAGAAAAAACTGCTCAACTCTGTCTATCTATGAAGGCTCTATTGCTCAAGATGGATGTAGGGACAAGACCCATGATATCTCAAGACAAGTGACTAGAAAGTAAATGTGGAGACCTTTGGAATACAAAGAGGCTCACCAAAGCTAACTCAAATGTAAAGTGATATGAACAAAGCTCTTGTTGATAATCCTTAGCACATGTATATGCATCATAAAAGGATGTAGGACAAATGACATCAGTACATGGAATGTACAAGTATGTAATATGGCTGAGTAAACAAATAACAAAACTGAATGACTGAAATCAACTCAACTGAATCAATACACGAGCAGGAAGTGAAAACCATTTAAACTTTATAATAAAATATACAATGAAAGCAACATGTAAATAATATACTTTACTTGTGGGGAGTTTCTCTAACTGACAACCATTACCATGAGCCTAGCAATGATACAACATTTTGCCTCATGTTGCCAAGGCCATACAATACATTGCCAGGGTATAGGATGATATTGTGACTATGGATCAATCTAATTAGCCTTATCACAGGCAGTGATGAGTCGCTTGAAGAATCAATGATATCCTATCCTACGGTGACTACGAAGTTCTATGGGACTTCAGAATCATAAAATACTCTAACCCAACTAGATGCTTGATAATACACCCAAAAAAATTAATATAA
Source organism: Solanum acaule (assembly GCA_036250505.1). Taxonomy (NCBI): domain Eukaryota; kingdom Viridiplantae; phylum Streptophyta; class Magnoliopsida; order Solanales; family Solanaceae; genus Solanum; species Solanum acaule. The sequence continues at coordinate 5,280 of JAJOOR010034966.1, read as the reverse complement.
CTTTGTGCTCAATTCACCCATTACAAAGAATGGACTTCCTACATTACTTGAAATACTTTTCAAAACATGAGACATGTTTACCTTCTTGAAAACATGCACTTATGAACTTATCTTTCAAGTCCAATAATTAACATAGTACATATGAATATGTATATATGTATTAATAAAATAACATTAGAAAATCTTACGTCTCTATGGAATAAAAATTTTAAACTTTTTCTCAAAATTCATCTTTTTTTCCTCAAAAACTCAGTTTAAAACTCAAGTGTTGGCTTTGAAAAACTTCTCAAGATATATAACCCAAAATAGGGTTCATGCTGAATTATAGACATGAACAAATCAATTCACGGATCTCAATAAAAATATAGAAACTCAATACTTAGGAATAGAATTTCAAAAGAATTAGGAATTCAATAACTCAAAATCAACTTATCTCAAGAATACTCAATTCTAGGGGTAGAATCCTAGATTTCTCTTTTACTCTTTTGAAAGTAGATGTAGGGCATGAGGAAGAACTTGTCCAACAATATGATAGCCTTACATACCTGGAAGAACAAGGTTCTTGAAGAATTTTGATGAATCTTGAAGAATTTTGAAGAAGAACTTCATTAGAAGTCTTGAAATCCTAGATTGAAGGAGAACAATCAAGAAAACCTTTCTTGAGATTCTTGAATTAGTTACTTGAAATCTCTATTGCCAAGAATTATAATTTTCATTACGGATTCTTAATTGAATGGAGGAATATGAGTTGGAAAAAATGAATTTTTTGGAGAAGGACTTACCTTGAAGAAGAATCTTGAATGGAGTCTTCTACATTGATTTTTCCTAATGGTTTTGCCGTAGAGTTTGAGAGAGAAAAGAATTATGGATTAAATGATGAAAATCTGATTGTTTTTAGCCTTATATTAGTCAAGAAATTTGTTTACTATTTCTTCGATGTAAAAAGACAAAAATACCCTTTTTAATGTTTTTTCGTCGGCTAATTTGTCACTGCACTGTGTCAATTACTAAAATGGTCATAACGTTTTACTCAAAAATTGAATTTACGCAAAATTTATGGCGTTGGAAAGTAGATTCAAATACCTTCGATTTGATAGGTTATGGGCCATGTAACTCTTTATATTCTAGGAGATATAATCATTTCAGTTGACCCAAGTAGAATCTTACATCAAAACTTAATCGATAAGTTAACTTTCAACTCTACTTTGTGCTAGGGGGTTCTAGTGACCTTAATTCATATCCAAATCATTCCCACACTAAAGAATTTACCTTTACACATATGACAATTTAAGAATCAACCAATGTGACCCTACAAGTAAATGAAGAATGGTTAGAGTCCTAACTTAGAAATTTTTGGGGTGTTACAATATCTCTCCCTTGGGATCATTTGTCCTCGAATGACGGCTGAACTAAGAATGGAAGGGGTTACTCTTAATATATTCAAGCCTAACTCAAAATCACAAAGTACTTAACATAGGGTGATTATTCTGATCTAAATCACAAGTTTCGGGTTCTATACCTCTATAGGGAATCATATCCCAAGAACACTACTCCTTACCAATACATTCCACTAACCTTGAGCTCATATCACGAAACACCTAATGTATCACGCATTGTCCACATGTTACCAACACCACATTCAACCCTAGTACTATAACCACTTCGTGGACTTCTACTAACTAACCTTTATAATAATTCTTCATTCTCTCGTCACTTCTACCAACATAACTTTCATGTAGTATTACCAGGAAAATGACTTATTACTCATCGTAAAACCTTGTCTCCTTCTTCCTTCACATTTATAACCTTAGATGGAATAAACACACCATCACCACCACAATAACAAATATCAATCCTCCTTTCTATCCTTCACAGAACTACTATCTACAACACCACCCTGAACTAAAAAGGATCACTAAAAGAACTTTAGGGCGAAAGATCATAAGTATAATTCATTCGAGATATCTGATAAAAGAATATGCATGGAATAACGTTATTTTGTTAACCATTAAGGGTAAATCATGAATTTGTGAGACTGAACATACTGAGAGACTTGAATGCTTATATGAATAGGTCCATATGATGAGGCTGATATCCATAACTTTAATGGATTAAGCTTGACATTAATGGGCTAAAGTCTTTGACCCTCATTCTAGAAACTGAGCATAGATGTGAATCTCTCTGAAGTGTAAGAGTATAGGTCATGAACACAATTCTGATATAAGAAACATTATCATGATGTTGTAATGACTTAACTTTTAGGAATACGCTAGAGTATGAATGGATTAATGTACCTCCTTAAATCTTTCGTAAGACATAACTATCTCATTCTCAACACTTGTCTTGATTTATCATCTTATCATCTCCCGCTTAGGTTTGAAGCTTACGCTTTAAAACTATCGAACTATTCCATTATCTCGAAACTGGTCTACATTTGTCTACTAAACTCTCCATATGCAGGTACTAAGATTCCTCCTAAGACCTCGTTATAAGATTCTTCTCTTAACCTCTTCTCTTTGGCTTATAATGTCACTTAATCTAACTATTAATCATCGGCCTTCTCCTTCTTAGCCTAATAATAAGATTTTTCTAGGCTTATATCAACCTACCTGGAGGAAACTTTGGACGTTATTTAAGAGGCTCGTCATTGACTATATGAAATCATTTCTACCAAACTCTTAAGGGTAATAATTAATGCTTACATCAGCCTACTCCACATTGACAAATCAAATATGATATTTAGGCATACATGAAAAATCATTAACTTAATTGGAACATCGTATGATTACTTACAATCTCGGGTACACCTCTTAGTGCTCTTGTTACTCTTATGACTTAGCCACACTTCACTAGTCTTATCGAAAAGATAGAATCTCATACTTGTACCACTCACATTCATTGTAACTAACCTCATAATTCCTCTCCTACTCTATTTCAAGTCTACCAGATAAGATCTCAAAACTAACATCGTCACCCTCATGTTGCAATTCTTTTGATCAAGACGTTCATCTCAAATTCAAGCTTAATGTTTATTACTACACTAGGATATCAATATGATTGCTCTCTTACTATACTAACTTACAACTACTAGATACAAATTAATAAACAGTCACCCACTACAACCTCATGACAAGTAGTCAATCTTTACTTCTCAATCTTCATACTTACAATTTATCGTCACATTTTCTTTCACAATTAATGTACTACTTACACATTCACTATACCTTATTACTTAATTAGTGTTATGATCCTATGAATATCATGGGATATCCCTTAAAAACCGTAAGCCTTACTTGGATCTATCACCTCATGAATACTCTACTATTTTATTAAATACCTATACTTGGCCTTCACTAACACAATATTACATTGACATAAACTCCCTTCTTATTAAAGTATACTCTTAACTCATCCTACTAGTAACTCTTACTATACGTTCTATCATGAAATCTACACAAACTCATCACTTCTTAGTCTACCTATCAGGGAAAACTCTTCATTAATAACTTACTGGGCGCATGACTACAATAATATATTTTGCCTCATCACTATCTTCCTTCCTTAGATTACTATACCTCTGCATTCAATTCTTCTAACTTTTGGAACTTTTACTACTGATATTTATAACATTGTAAATCATACTATCTCTTCGGGTGAAAACACTACCCAAGCTCTAAAACATACTTCCTTATAAGGGTCTCCATTGAAATGAGGTTTAGGAAAAAGAGTGTGGGAATACATCTCGCTTTTAGCTCGAACACGCGATGCATATGAATTAAAAGTTCATTCTTTCGAATCTCCACACTTAAACTAACTCACGGGCTTCTCTCAAGGCCCTCTGAGGTCTTCTCACTTTTCTGAAGACTTTTGCCAAGAGTAACTCATCCATAAGAATCCAGGCTTTACTTTTCAACTACCTTGAGTATGAGGGGTAGTCGAATGGATAATAGGAACTCACAAGTTAGAGTAAGTTCCTTATGAAACAACTCTATTGCACAATTTAAAGTATGAAATAAGGGAAACTTTTCTTAAATGTCTATAGTATTTCATTTATAGAGGTTGGGCCCTACACAACCTTAAATAAAATCCCACTTGACACAAGTTCATAGACACCTGATATACCGTGAGTTTACGATATTTCTAATACATTTCACTTACAAGTTGTGTGTGTCTAGGGCCTTTTTGTATTGGTTTTTATGTGTTTTTATTGTATTTTGCAGGAAAGATGTTCAGGCGCAGAAGTATAGAGACAGCTGAGAAAAATGTAGAAAAAGGGCATTCACGGAGGTGATCTACGGACCGAAGGTCCATTGACGGTCCGTAGGTGATGATCGTAGATCAGCAGGCAAGGTATGGATGACAAATCAGGGAAATCTGACCAAGTGTGGAACCACGGTGGCCATTAACGGTCCATAGATTGATCTACGGACCGTACTGATCGATCCGTAGAATGAGACTGCGAGGGTTCCAGTACCTGATTTTTGAAGATTCTAAGTGTGGAGCTACGGAGGGGATTGACGGACCGTAGATCTATCTACGGTCCGTACTACAAGTCCGTCGTTTGCTTCAGAGAAGCTGATTTTTGGAAGCTGAAATATTTTCTAAGTCCTGGCTGACGGAAGGGACTTACGGACTGTAGATCCATCAACGGTCCGTAAGTCAGTCTCGTGGAATGAAGACGCGTACCTAAACAAACTTTCCTTAATTTGTTTCCCTTTTAATTTAGGATTTGTTTTCTATAAATAGGGCATGTAAACCTCGTTTTTGGAGGTTAGACACTATTATTCTAGTTTTACTTTGTGACTTTGGAGATTTATTTGCAACCCTAGCAATTATTGATTTCCTAAGTTCGTTTTGAAGATTTTGGCTTTGCAATTCAAGTTAAATTTCTGGGTTTATTATTCTCTTTACGTAAGTTCATGATTCCTTCATCTAAAACCATGAATTGTGTTCTTGCTAATATGGGTAACTAAATCCACAACTAGGGTTGTGGGAACCATGAGCGATTAACAAAGTATGAATCGTAAATAAGCAATTCTAGAATAGTGTTTTGCATGCATTAATAATGCTTTCGTTTAGAAGTCTTTTTAACAAGTGCACGCGTTAGAACTCGCCTTGTTGCTACTTGTCGGACCAAGGAGGTAATCAACAAGAAAAGAATTATCAACATAGATTTAGTGTGATACTATCTAATAGGCTACTGTCGATTGGTGCGAAGTAATAACTAAGCCAAACATCGATTATGATGTCTAATATGAGGTAAAGGTAAGGGTTAGTAAA
>JAJOOR010034965.1:0-21173 GCA_036250505.1 Solanum acaule | reverse complement strand
GGGTGTGTAGTAGTAATTCCATACTTCAAGAGTTCATAAATAACCATAAGGACCCATAAACTTGAAGTAGAAATAGAGGATAAATGGTTGGACTTGTGTAAAGGAAGGTTTCCACAATCAAACCCACATACCTCAACTTTGGAGAATCCTTGATGAAGATTGGAATGGAGAATTGAAGCTTGAGATTGAGTCTTGAATCCAGAATTAGAGCTTGAGATGTTCGAATTTGGTTGATGATCTTGGTGGAATTTTGGAGAGGGCTTAGAAAGTGTTTTTGAAGTTAAAAAAAATGACTAAGTATGGGACATATCCCCTTTTTATAAAAAAAACGTCCCCAACACTTAGCCTAAAAATAAAAATAAAAATAGCTCACTGGAAATTGCAAATCTGCACAGATAAGTTTTACGAAAATGGTCATAACTCCCTCATCCTAACTCGGAATAAGGTGAAACCAAGTGCGTTGGAAAGCTAACTCAAAGAGATTTAATTTAATAGGTTGTGGCCCTTCCAGTTCCTTGTGTGCTAAGAGATATGCCCCTTTAAAATTGACCCTCCAAATCACAATTTTTTTGCAATTTTCAAATTTTGATACGGTTGCTCTAAAATTCGGGTTAGACCCATTTCCCACTCAATTTGACCCCATGAATAAGAATATGAAGTCGAATTATCGAAATCATGCACAAATTTTGAGATATAAGGAAATTACAATTATAGGTGTTTCCGAAGCACATTTTCGGGCATTTTTGGGGTCGTTTCAGCTTTAGTACTTGAAAGGTACTGATCATGCAAGATAGAGTAAAGGTGAAAAAACATATAACTGAACAAGCAATAAAGCAAGAGTATAATCTGAACATGATATAGATACTGAATACTGGGCTAACTGGATGCAATGACCAATTTTATAACATACTGAGATTGAATACTGACTGTACTGAAATATGGTCAATGCAATGGAGTCTGACTGAACTGTGGTAGCTACTAATAACCGATAATAAAACCACATGAGCTAAATGTGGAGTTCGATGCATACGCTCCATCGAGAGGACCCAATACACCCGGCCAAAGGTGAAAAAGGCATGCTAGCGTGATCACTAAAATGATGCCCACAGAGGAGAATTACAACCTGCGTGGCTCGTAGTTCTGGGACTATATGAGTAACTGACCCTAGTCCAGCTCGGTATTATGCTTCCCATATGATTAAGTGGTTATCATTTTATCACTGTAATACTGTAAGACTGGATAGCTCAAAACTGTCATGCAAATTGACAATGCACATTAATATACTGAAAGTAATGCATTCGAAAACAGAGGCATGTATATCTGAAATATCTGAATTTACTGACCTAGCATATGTAATTCTTGGACTAAAAAAAATACATAACTAGGGTTCTGGAATTCATGCAAAAATGAAGTAATAACATGATAATCTTATTTGGAACATGTAGCTAACTAATTCATGATAATCTGTTGAAGTTCTAGAAACCCTAGGTCAAGTTGATAATAGGGAATCAAGAATCTGACTGAAATCTAGGGACCTAATGGGTGAAAGGAACGCACTAGTGAAATCCCACATACCTGGTGACGAATTCCACGGAGAAATCTTTCGATTTCCGGGCTGGAATTGATAAAATCTTACTGCATTCTTGAACTGGGCTTTGGTCACCTATTTCTTCTCTCTAGCACTCTAATTTTCTAAGTGTTGATGAAATATATGACTTAGGTAAGTTCTATTTATGTTTCTAGGCTAAAACTAATCAAAACCACATAGTTTAAGGGCCGAACGAAAAATAAAAAGACCAAAAGACCCCTGACTTAAGTTGGAGAAGGGGCTGACAACGGCCACTTCCACAGATAGTGAAAGTGACCACGGACCGTGGGACCGGTCGTGGTCCTTGGACATTGGTTGCTGATTTCTGAGGTCATGCCTACGAGCCCTACAATGGACCGTGAGGAAGATCACGGACCGTGAAAGCCCCCTTGGTCATCACTTGGGCTGGTGGTCTAATGGATCAGGTCTGGGGGTCTACTGGTTGGACTTCACGGACGCCTCCCTGACCCGTCGTACGGACCACGGACCGTGAAGGTCCTCATGTTCCTCACATAGGCATGGGGGTCTGAGGTCTAAGCTTTGGTAGGCTACTGGTTCAGCCACTACGGACGGCACCAAGGTCCGTTGTCAAGACCATGGCCCGTGGAGGGTCCCGTGTTCTGACAAATGGGCCTGGTAGAGTTTAACTCCAGACGATGGGCAGGCCAATGGATCATGGACCCTATCACGGTTCGTGAACCCTTCCATGGTTTACTGATTTTAGGTAAGTTTTTGCAAAAAAAATATGGTTATGGTTTTTGAGGTGTTACAATATCTCTCCCTTGGGATCATTCGTCCTTGAATGAAGACTAAACTAGCTGAAATGGAGGGGATGCGCTGCAAGCGTACGACTAAACACTAGAAACTAATTTTTGACTGAACTAAGTTCCAGAATCATGCATATATGCTGATAATGCAAGTAAAGACTGAAGGAACATGATACTAAGACTAATTTTATGCATGAATGATTTAAAAACTGAAGAGGAACTATTACCTCAAGCTGGAGTGGAATCAGAAGGAAAGAGGTGAGGATACTTAGACTTCATGGTTGCTTCTGCTTCCCAAGTAGCTCCCACTACGGACTGACTCCTCCACAAAACCTTGACTGAAGCGACTTCTTTGTTTCTCAACCTTCTAACCTGACGATCAAGAATCTCAGCTGGTACATCCTCATAAGAAAGACTATCTTTCACAGCCACACTCTCTAATGGGACTACGGATGATGGATCACCCACACAGTTCTTCAATAGTGAAACCTGGAAGACTGGATACACTACTGCTAAATCTGCTGGCAACTTTAACTCATAAGCCACTTTACCAATCCTTTTCAAGATCCGGTAATGGCCTACATATTTGGGAATGAGCTTCCACTTTACCAATCCTTTGCCAATTCTCATCACCCCCTTCATAGGTGACACCTTTGGGAAGACCCAATCATCCACTTGGATCTCTAGTTCCCTTTTCCTTACATCTGCATAACACTTCTAGCGACTCTGGGCTGTCTTAAGTATATCTCTAATGAATTGCACTTTCTCCATAGCATCAAGAACCGAATCTGGCCCTATCAAGGCTACTTCACCTACTTCAAATGAACCAATAGGAGATCAATATCTGCACCCATACAAAGCCTCATAAAGGGCCATCTGAATGCTGGAATGGTAGCTATTATTGTAGGCGAACTCTATAAGAGAAAGGTGAACATCCCAACTACCCTTGAAGTCGATCACACAAGCTCTCAACATGTCTTCTAAGGTCTGAATGGTACGCTCTACCTGACCATCCGTCTGTGGATGAAATGTTGTGCTAAGATTAACTTGAGTACCAAGACCTTTCTGAAATGACTTTCAGAAATGAGAGGTAGACCGAGGACCTCTATCTGAGATGATAGACAAAGGAAGCCCATGCAACCTGACTATCTCATTAATGTAAAGCTTGGCATAGTCCTCCGCCAAACCTGTAGTTTTGACTGTCGAAAAGTGAGAAGACTTAGTGACTCAGTCAACTATCACCCAAATGGAGTCATGCTATCTGCGAGTACGAGGTAAACCTGTAATGAAATCCATGTTGATCACTTCCCATTTCCAAGTAGGAATGTTGATCTCTTGAGTTAGACCCCCTACTTTTTGATGTACTACTTTCACTTGCTGGCAATTAGGGCAGTTAGCCACAAAATCCGCTATATCCCTTTTCATACCATTCCACCAAAATTCTTCCCGTAGATCACGGTACATCTTAGTGGCACCTGGATGAATAGAATATCTGGAGTTATGGGCTTCTGCAAGAATCTGTTGTCTCAACTAACCCACCTTAGGCACACATAATTAACCCTGATAGCGAAGCACACAGTACTATCTCCCCCTTGGGAGAGGTAGGTCTGGTCCATTGTTTCACTGCTTCTATTTTCTGGGAATCCACTCAGATCCCTTCGCTGGATACTATATCCCTAAGAAAAATAACTGAATGTAACCAAAACTCGCACTTGTTAAATTTGGCGAATAACTGGCGATCTTTTGAGTTTATAGAACAACTCTCAAATGACTAGCATGTTCTTCCTCATTCCTAGAGTAAATGAGGATATCATCAACAAAGACGATAACAAACAAGTCTAAATACTGCTTGAACAGTCTGTTAATTAAATCCATGAAAGTTGCAAGAGCATTGGTTAATCCAAATGACATAACTACAAATTCATAGTGACCATACATAGTTCTGAAGGCTCTCTTCGGAATGCCACTATCTCTGACTTTGAGTTGATGATAACCTGATCTGAGGTCTATCTTTGAGAAATGACTAGCACCCTGAAGTTGGTCAAACAAGTCATTAATTCTGGGGAAGGGATACTTATTCTTGATTGTGACCTTGTTCAACTGCCTATAGTCACTGCACATTCTGAGAGAACCATCTTTTTTCTTCACGAACAACACCAGTGCACCTAATGGCGAAATACTAGGTCTGATGAAACCCTTATCTAGAAGGTCTTTCAGATGCACTTTCAACTCCTTAAGATCAACTGGAGCCATCCTATAAGGAGGAATAGATATAGGTTGGGTATCTAGAAGGAGATCAATTCCAAAGTCGATTTCCCTTCCGGGAGGAACTCTAGCAAGATCTTCTGGAATTACTTCTTGAAACTCATTAACCACTGGAACTTACTCAAGAGTTGGGGTTTTAGACTTGAATCCTTAACCCGAACTAGATGATAGAGATAACCCTTAGAGATCATCTTTCTGGCCTTAAGGTAAGAAATGAATCAATCCATAGGCGCTAAGCTACTACCCTTCCATTCTAAGATTGCTTCGTCTGGAAACTGAAAACGAACAATCCTAGTGCTACAATCGACTGAGGCGTAACAGGAATGTAACCAATCCATGCCTAGATTGACATCTAAGTCTACAGTTTCTAACTCTACAAGATCTACTGAGGTGACTTTCTGAGAGACTGTGACAGGGCAATTTTTATATACCCGTCTAGTTGTAATTGCGTCACCGACTGGAGTAGAGACTGAGAAGGGTTCTGAGAGAGTTTCTGGACTAACATCAAACTTAACTGCTATATAAGGAGTTACAAAGGACAGAGTAGCCCCTGTATCTTTCCACTGAGTGTACCATATGTGAGCCCCATCCTTAAGCTAGTAGGATGCCAACTTAACCCTACCATTATTAGTCACTTGCATTACTCCAAAGAATTTCTTAACCTCATCAACGAAGTTTTTTGGGTCCTCCCCAACTTGTGACCCTAAAACTCAGGCGAATTCATCCTTACAAAATCTCGAACCCTAGCTGCCACTGATCCACCATTTCTATTAGTAGGAACTGGACCTTGGTGATTGTTCTAGTTGGTCATATTCTGAGCCAAAAGATGAATTGGTATTCCGAAATTCTACGTTCAAAACCTCATGGTCTGGGACTAAAGGATCTGCGTTAGCATTGCATGCATTAGCATTCCATGCGTAAGCTCTACGAAGAGGCATGATCTTAAGCGTATAACGATGGATTAGAAAGGGGATCATACCAATGCACGATAAGAATATCAAGAAAGTAAAGTTTTCCTAAAACACTTCATAGCCTACCTCTCATTAGATGTGGTGCACTTCACACCCATGAAAAGGACTCTACTTAGTGTGGCTTTTCAGACATACTAGGATTCTTAAACCTAGTGCTCTAATACCAAGTTTGTCACGTCCCAAACTACCCCGAGACACAGACATGGAACCTAGGATCGCAAGTGACCCTAAGCTAACCCTGCTGGTATGACATGAGCATACTAAGAATAATAATAATTAATGCGAAAGCTAATCGTAAGTAAATCTGAAATGATGGGGAATACCCAGATACTAAAACTGAATATATCAAATCAGAGAGTTTAATACAAGAGAAATATCAAAATCAAATACTAAGTTGAATCTAACTATGTCTGAAAATAGCCTTTAACTGACTAGAAGTGCTGGGACATGCCCCAGCTAAGTCTAGAAAAGCTGAAACTAACATAATGTAACTTGAAAGATAGTACAACATATTGTCCTCAAAGAATGAGGACTCACCACTGATGCTGCTGAACTGGAGATCGGGAACCGATCTAAGCATAATCTGGATGCTGAGAACCTGAACATACATCACAAGAAGTTGTAGTGCAGAGTATGCGTCAGTGCTTGAATGGTACTGAGCATGCATGATAGAGTAAAGCTAAAAACTATATAACTAAATAAGCAATAAAGAAAGAGTATAATTTGAACATGATATAGATATTGAATACTGGGCTAACTGGATGCAATGACCAAATTTATAACATACTGAGACTGAATACTGACTATACAGAAATATGGTCAATGCAATGGAGTCTGACTGAACTGTGGGAGGTACTAATAACCGATAATAAAACCACATGAGCTAAATGTGGAGTCCAATGTATACACCCCCTCAAGAGGACCCAATATACCCGGACGAATGTGTAGAGGCATGCTGGCATGATCACTAAAATGATGCCCATATATGGGACTTACAACCTACGTGGCTCATAGTTTTCGGACTATATGGGTGATCGACCCTACTCCAACTCGTTATTATGCTTCCCATATGATTAAGTAGTTAACATTTATGACTGTAATATTGTAGTACTGGATAGCTCAAAACTGACATGCTAACTGAGAATGCACATTAATATACTAAAAGTAATGCATTCAAAAAATGGGCATGTATATCTGAAATATCTGAATTTACTGACCTAGCATATGTATTTCATGAACTAAAAGAAATATATAACTAGGGTTCTGGAATTCATGCAAGAAATGAAGTAATAACATGCTAATCTGATTTGGAACATGTAACTAACTAATTCATGATAATCTGCTGAAGTTCTAGAAACCCTAGGTCTAGTTGATAATAGGGAATCAATAATCTAACTGAAATCTAGGGACCTAATGGGCGAAAGGAACCAACTAGTGAAATCCCACATAACTGGTGACGAATTCCACAGAGAAATCTTTCGATTTTGGGGCTGGAATTGATGGAATGTTGTTGCGTTCTTGAACTGGGGTTTAGTTGCCTCTTTCTTCTCTCTAGCATTCTAATTTTCTAAGTGTTGATGCTATATGACTTAGGTAAGTTCTATTTATGTTTCTATGCTAAAAGAATCAAAATCATGTAGTTTATGGTTAAAATGACGTAGTTTAGGGGTCCAATGAAAAAAGAAAAGACAAAAGACCCTTGACTTAAGTTGCAAACGGGGCTGACCACAGCCACTTCCACGGACCGTGAAAGGGAACATGGATCGTGGGACCGGTCGTGGTCCTTGGCCAGTGGTTACTGATTTCTAAGGTCCTGCCTAAGAGCCCTACAACGGACCTTGAGGAGGACCACAGACCGTGAAGGTCCCCGTGGTCTTCACTTGGGCAGGTGTTATGATGGCTCAGGTCGGGGAGTCTACTGGTTGGACTTCACGAATGCCCCCACGACCCGTCGTAAGGACCACAGACCATGAAGGTCCTCGTGGTCCTTTTTATGCTTGGGGGTCTGAGGTCTAGGCTTGAGGGGCTATTGATTCAGCCACTACGGATGCCACCACTGTCCGTTGTCAAGACTATGGCCCGTGAAGGGTGCCATGGTCTGACATCTGGGCCTGGTGGAGTGTAACTCCAGACCACGGGTAGGCCAACGGACCGTGGACCCTATCACAGTCTGTGAACCCTACCGTGGTTCACTGGTTTCAGGTAAGTTTTGACAATTTTTTTTCTGGGTCTGGTTTTCGATGTGTTACAATTGTTGAGAGCTTTCGTTAGGGCTTTGAATTAAGGTATGTTTAGCTTATTCATCTATGGGTTCTTCCCCCATAGAGCGCCATTAGTTTTCCCACAATTGTTAAGGCAAAAACCCAATTCTAGCTAGGGTTGTTCTTACATTGTTGGTAGGGCTTAGGTATGATTCTAGTCTAGTGGATAATACCTAATTATTATTGTATTGACATTGAATTGTGATATTATGATGAATTCATGTGATTTCTATGGTAAACCCTAGTCCATTTGATGAATGTGATATTTTGTGGGTTTATGCCATTAGAGGTGAAATTGAAGGTTAATATGTGATCTTCTTAAATCAATGTCATGTGTAGTAATTTTTCAATGTTAGGAACATGTAATCATCAATTGAACTATACTTTATTGAATATGATTGATCTTGCCTTGTAAAGATGAAATTGAACCTTTATGATGAATTATGACTATAATCACCTAGTAATGAATAATATGATTAGAAATACCTTAAGTTTATGTATGAATGAGGATAATAAGAAGTAAAGATTTGAGTATAAGGCTAGTAGTCATGAAGGTTGATCACTACGGTTTTGAGAGTAAAGACAATGTGATGATCTTGATGTGATAAGGCTTTGAGAATAAAGGCTAAATAAGAATAGAAGCATAAATGGATAGAGTTATGGTGGATGATCTTTGCCTACCTAATCTACCTAATAAATGCTTGAATATGTGAAGTGATAGATTCACTTGAGTCATGATGATACCAATGTCTAATGTAGAATTCTAGATACGTTATGTATGTATGAATATGACATTACATGAAAGGTTCACCCACATAGAATAATTCTAGGTTTGAAGGTTTTCTCACCTAAAATGAATCAAAGTCCCAGGACTCTAAGATGTGATGAGGCTTGTGGTGATTCCCCTAAATGACCTTTACATGATAGGAATGTGTGGTGAGTTCACTTATTCCTAATTAGATAGTTATGGGGAGGGGTGATTACCCTTTATATATGTGTGACTTCCAAGGCAAGCGGTGATTACCCATTAGCTTTTATGTTGATCATGGATACGATTACCTATTATCCTTATGTGATGATGTGGAGGCGAATACCTACATTACACATTAAAATGGATATGGAGGCGAATACCTATATCACCTTAAAATGGTTATGGAGGAAAATACCTATATGACTTTAAAATGAATATGGAGGTGAATACCTATATTCCTCTAATAATTAACATGAACACGAATACCTATGATTCATTTATATGTATGACTAGAGTTGAATACCCCCATCTTTATGATTCCGTGAGATGTGTGGCTTGAGGTGACTTCCGTTGTCCTTCATGATAAACTAAATATTTAGGCCTTGAGGTGACTCCCCCTTGCATTTATGAACATGAGCATCATTAGTTAGATAGTAGTTCCAGATAACTCTCCAATACATGCATGACTAAGAGGTGATTACCGTTCTCTTTATGATGTTAAGAGATGACAAACATAAATGATGAAGGTAAAGTGTCTAGCTTAGCATGGCTAGGATTATGTGGTCTTGTTCATGCATGGCACAAGGTTGCCTTAATGTGACTCATGAGGTGTTTCTCTTATATGATGTATGATTATATAGGATTGTGCTATAGTTTCCTTCTTTGACATGATATGATTGACTAAAGGGGATATTTCCCTTGTCTATATGAAGCAAGCTAGTAATAAGACCAAAGTAGGGTAAATATGACTATGATGACTTCAAGGTTATGCTTAGTGTGAAGGGTAGTGTGAGATTCCTTTCATACATTGTAAAAGTGTGCTTTGAAGGTACATAGGAGTATGGTTCCCTTATGGTAGAAACACTTAAGACGTGACCATGTATATAGGCTATGATTAAGATGATTAAAAAGGGATACTTGGCTTGGGTGGTATTATCGGATGCTATTCATGATTTGCACTTGTATGCTTTCAAGGTTACTTGAGAATGGTTCTATTATGGTAGAGATGACTAGGAGTCAATCATGCTTATATGATGCTTATGTTGAAGACTTGGCTTATTATGATTATGAATTATCTCCTATTCTCATTAACTATGGCTTATGTTGACTTATGATTATATGATGCTTATGTTTGAGATTATGCTATGACTATGTTATTATCTCTTATGCTTATGTCTTATGTTGACTAACCATTCTGAGATGCTCCTATGATGCTGTGCTAGCTTTCATACTTGGTACATTTTGACCTAACGCATATTGCCTACATTCTAATGAAATGTAGGGTTTAAGAGATTGAGTTTCTTTGGAGGCTAGGTTTCTATGGTGCAAGAAGAGTTGAAGATTTGGCGAGTCCTCATAGCTTCGAGGACAAACCCATATTTCCTTTTATGTCATTTCTTTATGTTTTAGACTTTGTATGGGCTGCGTCCCAAGAGTTTTATTCAAGAGTTAATAGATGGTTTGAGACAAAGTATAAAAAGACATCCGCTTGATTTTATGAAAATGACTTCAACTGTTAAAGTTTAAAATTTTCCCATATTTTCTATTATCTTATATTCATGATATGCTAAGGGCTTGTATGATACCCCTTCGGGGTCAACTACGCCATGTTACATCTAGGTAGTACCCTTGGGTCATGACATTGTGACACCGAGCTAATTAGCTCACATCAGCACCAACAAGACCAAAAGTATGCAAGAAAGATGGTTGATGAGCCGACTAGTCAAGTAAAATTGAACAAATCCCAGATGCCTCTTATTTCTCAAGTAGAAAAAAGAGCACGTCCCCGATCCCTCGTAATCTTAAAACTTAGTAAGTCAAATAATCCAGGTGGTACGACTCTGGTTAAAACAAGTTTAGAATAAAAACCCAGTAAAATTGTATCTCATCATGAACGATAAATATGCCAATGCATGTGCCAGGTTCCTAGTACAAAATCCATGAGACTGATCAAACAATGCAATGTGTTCCATCACCACAATTCACAAGGCACTCAAATTCAAATAATTATATAGATAGTGAAACCACGCTACCAAAGAAGAGAGTACTAACCTATGATCCAACTGGTCCTCACATACGACCTCGGGCCCAACAATATAATCATAAGCTAAATATGGATACTACATGCCTACCTCTAATCAACAAGCAATGGGATCAAAAAGAGATTTCAAATGAATTAAGTGGGAGAAACTCAAGGGACGATACCTTCCCCCAATCACACTACTCCAGTTCCAGACTGAGCACAATTAGGACCCACCCACAGCTACGACGAGCCACCAAGGTCAGAAGCATCAACGCAAGGAGAATGACCAAAAACAACCCCTATAGGGAGCAACTAATAACTACGAAGTGATAAAACACAACCAAAAGCTTCTAATGTCGGCCTACTTTAAGGACATTAAGAATCAATCCTTACAGGAATAAGCAAGATCACCTACACCACAAGCGAAGCCACAACCTAAAATAAGGATCCCAACACCAACAATAATCCTATGTCTTCTACATAATCAACAATGGATGAAATAACAAGAGGAAATCTAAATGGGCAAATGCTATAAAAAATTACCTAAAATCTATATTAGGCATTATATAAGAAGTTCAATCAAGAAAGTATACCGAAGCCTATCTCAATGCCGAACACGAGCACTCTGAATCCACCACAAATGAGCTACCCACTTCTGAAATGCCTCTAAACACGGCCAATCTATTAAATTACTGATCATAACTTCATAACATATGTTTTATTATTTAAATCGTAACAATTAGAAATGGACCAAATATGGAGTCAAAATGGGAATATGGGATCCGCACCGGAAATCCTGCAATTCACTTCTTCTAAAGGTCCTAAACTACATTTCAAACTTTTGTTCCAAAATTGAACAAAATCCAAGCCTCGAAAAGAGCCACAAAAATAACATGCAAAATTAACAAGGAAACCAAGCAAAGAAAGCAGCTTCGAGCTAAGATTCACCTCAATCAAAGGTTCCTCAACAACTTTTAATCACAAACCAAATTAGCCACGCTCTGAATGATCACACAGGACTTCGAATCACTCAAATTGGAGTTCGGATGAGGGAGAAAACACCTTTTGAAAATAAGGAATGAAGCTACGAGTTTGCTATATAAATAGCCGAGATCTGGTCACTACATGTCTATTACTGGTTGCTAAAAATCAGATTTCTAGACACTAAAAGCTTGCACCAGATATCAGCTAGATTTCTACAACTCTGAATTCTTTGATAGGGTGTCCGATATTTGTTCAGACCCTGTGTGCGCAAACGACATATCTTACCCCATCCAATTCGGCATTTCAAGCTGAACGGAACAATCAAAACTTCCATTCGAGCTCATTTCAATGAAAAGTGGGCACACACCCAAGTTTCATTTTAAAGTAAAAACCACAAGAAGGTTCAAAATAAGAATGAAAACCTAGGAAATCGCACGAAAGGTCACCCTTGACCAAACTCGACATTCTAACGATAGAATTCTAATCCGAGCATATTTACCAAGAACGTTGACCAAAGTCAACCCTTGGCTTAAGCTTTAAAGTTAAAATGCCTAACGACACAACTCACACCAGAAGTCTCAGAAACCGAACCAACCATGCCCCTAGGCTAAAATGGCCCTGTCGGAGCTTAGAAATCGTCAAAATTGAATTTTGAGGTTGTCTTCCTCATTTTTGACAGAAATCAACAGTTAAAGTTTCAAAGGCTCCAAAATACAATTTTTTTCACCAAATCAAAATGCATGACCCGGCGACCAAATCGTCAGTTCGATGTCTCTATAGGAAAGATCTAAAAATTGGAAAGGTGAGATAATGAAGAAACTGACTTGGAGGGTCATTACAACATCCATTACTAAAAGAACTTTCGTACAGGAAAGTAGAAGGTTAAATATAACCTAAAGTCATCCCGCATGAACATTGATCCCGCATGCTCCGCCTGACCCACAGACACCCTCTCAAATCGAACAATGCCATCCCAAAACTCAAGCTAATAGGAAAATCCCCAAATTCACTTCAAAACTCAAAAAACTCCTACAAATCTATTTTGGTCTCCAACTCTATCCCAACTGAATCGAACATACCCGAAAGCATCTGATTCACATATAAAGACAAACACCACACCTAAATCAACAGAATGGAGCAAAAGAACGACCATGGCAGATGCAACCCAACTCCCGAAATCGAAAACTCATCTGATGCTCCACATAATTTTCTAACCATCAAGAGCGTTCTACCGGTCCTTAGCTATCTTGAACATCTCCAACACCAATTTAAACTTTCCTACAAGCCCACATAACAACAAGCATAGAAGAACAATAGGCTTCTCCTGAACATCGAGGAATGACAGCTGCCAAGACAAGGAACTCAGTCCAGGGTTAAACCTTAAAATCTATTTCTAAGCCTTAAAACATAAAAAGCCATCAGAAACACAATCTTCTAAATCTAAGCACACTAATTCGAATGACGACCATCCTGTCAACAACAAGGTTGCACCGGGCCTTGGTCAAACAACCTACTCCAACCAAAGGAATATCTGAACACCGACACCACAAGCCCACAAACTTCTCATACCTTTACCAATCTAAGCCAAACATCCAATTCTAAGGGAAATCAAGACCGAAGGCGGCGTATCAACATAGTCAACTAGCCAGTAGTGGTTCAACGATACCAACCCCACATAAAACACACAAGCTACCAAGCATGAGAAAAGCAAACCACGCATCCCAAACTAGAGAAAACTCATAAATCCCGCGAATTACCATAACCCCATCATGAAGATGAATCTTCTTAGCAAGTTTTCCTTTCCCAATAGGGATAAGGCATGATATAACCAATGAACACCACCGTTCTGACTGTAAATCATACACCACCCTCGAGGGATATCAACACAAAAATAAATAACCAACACAACAGCTAGTCGAGGCATAACAAGGGATCACACCTCCAACTTCCAACTGGCCATTACAAAACCCCAAGACCACAAGAAGCGAAAAAATCCAAAAGGAACCAAACGAGTGAAAACACAACTCCGCATTCAAGAAAAAACTAAGGAAAAGTGACAAAGTAACCAAAATTGACTACCAGGAAAACTACCCAATAGACTACTCCAAAAAAACAGAAATCTCCCAACTACTACTCAAATGAAATGACACACAAGTAAACCAACCTCCTGGGTCAACTAGGCCATATAACACACAAAACATAAATCGAGTAAAGCTTGTCTAGCCACCTATCAAACAAGGATGGACATCACAACATAAAAATAGAACAAGGGTGGCAAAAAGGGAAACCAACAATCCTAAGGCCTTACCTATAAGAGAACTATCAAGGCAAAGGCACGGGGGCTACCACTTCTCCAAATCAAAGAAACACAATATAGTCGATCCACTACTAAAATAAATAAACTACATGGGAAAAACACATATAAAATCTTTAAATAAAACTGCCACAACAAGGCAGCGATAGATAATAAGCTAAATAAACTCCAATGGGCATGAAAACCCCAAACCACACAAAAAAGGAACAAACATGATAAACCATAAAATTGCATCCAAAGAAGGGATACTTGAAGCCTCGGCCACTTTAGATGCATAGACTGGAGAATATCTAACCTCAACATGAACACCTGATGTAGTAATAGCAATACCCAAGGTACCACCTGTAGCGACCCTTTCGGAAGGATACTACGGCTCAAAGAAGAAACATAATTTAGTACCTAGGACATTCAAAAGTGATTAACGAGGGCATATTGATTATAATCTAGTAGAGGGATTAGGTTCATAACGAATAATTTTGTTAAGGATGTGCATCTTGCCCATTTAAAGAATTATGTAATGTCCAAATTGGTATGGCGCAGAATTTCAACTTATGACGAAAAAACCCTCCCAAAAATAATTTAAGCAAATAACCGACGAGCTTTTCACGCATATATTATCCTCACACTTAAGGATGAAATAACAAGAATATTACCCACATCCGAGTACCGAAATCAGCCGGTTCATGCTTCACACAAATATTCAAAACAAATAGTAAATTTAGTTTATTACAAGACTTGGGTTTACACACCCCAAAAAGAACAAAACATATAGTCATACTTATATTACAACTCATGGTGACATGATCAAATCAGCCTTCAAATTTCATGTAAATATACAACACATAGATCATGTACAAGTCCCAAGGTTTATATAACATATAGATGCCTATAAGCAAATGTGATCTTCCTTAAGGCTCTCAAAATCTCCATCTCCAATGGCTAGCTTTATGTATCCTCTAGAACATTCCCTACAATAGAAACAACTATCGCTAAACATATAGCTTAGTGGTGCAAAAACTATAGGTTCGGAGCCCTCAGATTCAAAAAGCTACCTTTCTCAAGTCACGGGTAGAACAATTGGACATAATAAATAAATCAAGTAAACAATATATAAATAGTGTCAAGTTTGATATTTAAAGATCCATATGTCAAGGACACTTATAGCACCATTTTCCAAGAGATTCAATAACAAGGCTCGCCCAAATTATACATCATGTCGTCACACCAAACACAAGCAGGTATCAAGAAGGGCCGACGCCCTGTATCAAGAAGGTTCAAAGCCCAATAATCAAGATAACCAAGAACCCTATTAAAAATGGCTTTCTAATTCGTACTTAAAATGGACAACTTCCATACTTAAGACGAACTAAAAATCCAGAGTCAAGATGGCAAAATGATCCGTATCAAGAGGCATGCCAATAGTGACAAAGTCACAGCCACAACAAGGACAAGGTCCCAACAAGAGTGCTAGGTGATCAAGCAGTCCTTACAAGTGGGCGAGTTACACGAGTGTTTTTAACGTCTTAAAGGATACCAATAGGACAATGCAAAGTGACAAGAGGTAACCAAGGTACCAAGATAACTTTAAGATATACCAGCAGGTAAAAATACTACAAGTACAAGTTTATACACAAACCTCAATGCTTTAACATAGAAACAGTCCAACACAACTTCGCGAGTTCAAACCGTTGACCAACCAACGGAACAAGGTCCTCAACTTGTTCACGAGTATATAAAACCTTAAAAATACAATTAAATAACTTCTATAATTCCTAGTATCTCAATAATGTCGAAGTAAAATAGGATTATCATCACAAGTAAGTTTAGCATGTACAAATACGACTATGCTCCCAAAACAGTGATTTTGGCCAGCCTAGTACCTCATGTCGCAACTTTGATTTGAAAAGGAAAACGGCAAAACTGGACTTTATAACCTTCATTAAAATGTAGGTACATCTCTTAAAGTTGCAAATAAACAAGAATCACCGCAAATATATTTTGTACAAAAGGATATATTCAAAACACTAACAGTTGTCCATACAGGATTTCTAATTTTGAAATCTGGACAAAACTTGTCCTATGTTGCGTCCAATATTGCAAATCCATAACAACTAAATTAGAGTTTTACATAAACATAAGAGTTGTAGGTATATCAATTTTTTTTCCAAATCATATTTATTCACAATAAACGAAGTTCTAGAGATCAAGATATGCATAAAATACCAAACACTACCCAGCTCAGAAACAAATTTTATCACTTACCAAAGAGAAGGGTGTGTCTCTAATTCCAGCTAAAAGGACCAAGTTTTTCTCGTGTGATTTTGAGAGTAATATGGTTAGAGAGAGTTCACCAGGTTTCTTAGAGCTAATGAACACGAATTTCACTATAGAGGAGGTGTAAACATATAGTCACCAAAAGTGATGTTTATCCCCTTTACAGTTGTCCTTCAAAGGTACTGCCCAAAATGCTTACATATATACCTATATACATATCCCTCAATTCCTTTTAAAGTTATACATAATTCTAATTAAAATATTACGAAAATAACCCAATACAATACCTTAAATTACAATCACAATTTTTGTTAAACAAGTTTTCAATTATCACAAAATTTCAAGTTCCCAAAATGAGAATATAACATATTGTAGTAATTAAGCAACGGTAAATCAACATGCTACTCTTGGTTAGTATTTGGGGCGTTACACCACCTCTAACCGAAGGAGCTGATTTCTCATAAAACTGATCGAGCAAATACCTCTCATCACGGTTCAATGTTAGGGACATGTTGTAGGCTAATGAACAAATTCTCTAAAGGTACAACCCTGTTTGACCACCCTGGGAGTATCACATGTTTGATAAGCCTTAAAAAGCCACTCCTAACTAGGGCACTCACTAGAGGAGTGGCCTAAATTTCAACAATCATAAAATCTTCTATAGCGTGAAGCCTATTGCGAAGAATGTGGTGATCTGGCCTGTCTACCTCGGCAAAACTCACAACCATCCTTGAAAATTGTACTAGACCATGTGACAATGTAACACCTCCGATTCGAGAAAGAGAGAATTACCCATTTCCAGAAGTTGCAAGTGCCAACACACGCTGACCACTCACAGCCCGTGGAAGGGACCATATACCGTAGGTGTGGTCTGTGGATGGCCTGCTTAAAAGTGGTCAGAGGGCCCAGAACCATGGCCTGACCAATGGACCATTGGTCAGACCACGGTCCGTGGTTGGGGTCCATGGTCGAAGGCCCAAGTTATAACTTTCTTACACCAAAGATGGCCAAGCAGGTCGATATGTCATCCTGACCACGGTTTGTTGTAAGTGGCCGTTGGTGGGCAGCTGGCAGTTAAGTTTCAGTGGTAGTTTGGTGTTTTCCTAATTAATTAACTCCTATACTACATCATTTTACCCTTTACTAAGACCCCTATATAAGTGTTTTTAACCCTTAAATTCAACACATTCAAGTCATTCTTCAAACATTACAAAAGAAGATCCATTCTCCTCTCCAAATTAATTTTTTCTCTAGAAACTAGAAGAAGAAGAAGGGTTCAACATAGGGTTTCAAGTCAACTCCTAATTCCTCCAAAGAAGATTAGAAATTGGCTTCAAGGTATGATAGTTTTCATCTATGGATTCCTTCCATTCATGGAGTTCCCAAATTTCTTTATTTTCAAAGTTAGAATTCCCCAATCGAGTTAGGGTTTTCTTCCATTATCATGCGTTGTCTTCATTGTTGATTAAAATGATTGAATTATGATCTCTTATGAATGAATTGATGAAGTACTATAGTTTTATGATGATTTCCCCCATGAACCCATGTAATCTCCATGTTCTCAAGTTGTGAGTCATATGATGTGGGATTTTGATTAGGAAGAGTTTTATGAAATTAAGTATGTATTGCTAGCTTTACATAAATTTATGATGAAATCCATATATAAGCCTTGTTTTCTAAGTGTTGATGATTGAAAGTGAGTTTTGAACCTTGAAAGGTTAATTATGGATTTATGCATTTTCTTATAAAATATATGCAAATTTTTGAAGGATGCTTTGAGAGTAAAGTATCAATGATGATGATCATGATGTGTTATTGAATGGATTTTCTCATTTACACATAAGAGCTAGATGTGAAAGGTTTTCTCACATAACAAAGGATTCTAAGGTTGAAAGGCTTGAACCAAAGATTTAGAGCTACCCTAATGGACCTAGCTTGGATTGGTTATCGGAAGATACCTTTCCATGGATGATGACTTAGCTTGGATTGGCACGATGATGTTCCTCCATGGATAATAAGAATAAGAAGAATTCACTATTTCGTGGGATTTAAGCTTAGCACATAAAGGATATTGAGATGGAAGCCCTCCCGTGAGTAGAGGCTGGGTTTCTAGTAGCAATCACCTTATCCCTTACCTATGTGCCCCCATAAGATGATTGTCTAGATTGTAACGCCCCTCAAAATGAAATAGGATAATTAGAGCTTCACATGCGTGTTAGTAGTTATTAAACTTGTATAAATGTTTGAAATGAGTTCATAGGTCAATTTTAAACAGTTTGGAAGTCAAACGTCAAAGAGATGTTCAAGACGTTCCAAAACTAGTTGTTTGTGTGCTAGTGTGTTCTAGTGTGTCTTGCATGTTTTTTTGTGTTGTTTGGAGTCTAAAATCAGTGGAGGTGACCCTAGTGACTTAATAAATGTTTTAAGGGTCAAAACGTTCGGATACGACTCCCCGGGACCACCCTACGGGTCCCCTAGGAGGACCCCAACCCTTGGCCAAACAAGCTGCCTTGGCAGCTCAAAAATGCTCATGGAGGGAGCATGTCCGCCTCGCGGACTAGCTCCACCAAGGGCCAAATATTTGGTCCGCGTCGCGGACATGTCGTGGACTCTATTGTCTCGGAATTTATTTTCCAGAAACTTGCGGGAACATCTTCGCATCGCGAACTTGTTTCCCAACGAAATCTGCTAAAATAAAACTCAAGTTTGACTTGTTTAAAAGGTCCAACTAAGTGAGGGGTAGTTTGGGTACTTTAGGGAATTATTATAATCGGTTATTCTACCTATTTTAGGGTATTTTATATGGTTAAAACCCCAAGACCTAGAATTAGACCTCATTATCAATTGAACCTTCCCTCTCAAATAAATTTCTCTCTCTAGAATTCCATGGAAGCCATTGATGAAACTTGAAGCTAGGGGATGGGTTCCTACTGATTTCTCTTCAAATTCCTAAGGAAATCAATCACAAAGGTATGGGGATTTTATCTTTGATTCTCCTTTCAATCAAAGAGCCAAATCAAAGTGATTTCAGTGTTTTCCAAAAACCCTAAAAACCCCAATTTTAATTCTAAGCTTGGGTTGTTGCATGAAAGCATTTCAAATGATGATTTATGTTAATATTGATGGTTTTAAGATCAAAAACTCCATGAACCCTTGCATATCTTGAAATCTTAATTTTTTGGGTCTAAAGTGGGTCTATTGATTATGAGCTAATGATGCGATATTAATGTGTAGATTGTTATGTGCTATTGATTTATGTATTGTTCTATATTGAATTATGAGGAATTGATATTCAATTGTTTTATATTGGATGTTGGCCTTGAATGGACAATTGTGACCTAAGGGTTATGATGATGATGAAGTTGTTAATAGATTATTGATTCTAGTATTTTATCTATATATGTTGTAGATGTTAGAATTGTGAAGTTTGATCCCTTTGAAAGTGGGGAGGTGTTTACTTTATAAGCATGTTGTGATCATGGCCTTGTAGGTAAAGTTGGATGGTTGTTATGTTGAGTAATGTTGATTAGGTGAAGGTAATGTGATATGATGTAAATTTGTGTATGGTCTAAGAGCATGAAAGGTGACCTTGTGTAGAGGCTTTATGTGTTATGCTTGGTTGTTGTTTTCTTTGAATGACTTATAATGAAGGTGAGGTTAGGATAGACTAGGTTTACCTACTCTCACACCTACTGAAGAATGAAGGAAAGAATGTATGAATGAATGAAAATAATGGGAGTTAATGCTAATGAATGAAAGTTGGGTCTATTGTAAGGATAGTCTCATAAAGTACTCCCTTAAATGAATGGGGTTCCTAGATGAAAGGTTTTCTCATCTTTGAATACAAGAGCTTCCTTAATGAATGAATGAGGGTTAGGATGGGTATTCCTTCGTTAGTTGAGATGAGAATACTTAGTAGTAATCCTTAACCCTAAATGAATGAATATTGGGCTAGGATGGGTACTCCTTCGTGAGTTGAGATGAGAGTTTTTAGTAGCAATCCTCATCCCTAAATAAATGAATGAAATGAATGTCCTAACTCCGTGGAGGAGTAATGTCTAGCACCGAGAGGATATGAAGATGGGTGGATGCTCCGTCCTTAGTTGAGATGTGAGTATTTAGTAGCAACCCTTAAGATGGGTGCCCCGTCGTTAGTTGAGATGTGAGTATTTAGTAGCAACCCTTAAGATGGGTTCCCCGTCGTTAGTTGAGATGTGGGTACTTAGAAGCAATTCTTCTATCCCTTAACTATGTGCCCACATAGGACTAGCTAGTGGTCTCTACCACATAAAGGCTAAAAGAATGACCCTACCTTAGGCAAGTGGGGATCCCTCATCCGGTAAGGGTATTACCGGGATTCCATGTCAAGCTCTATGGTCTATGTCGGTTAAGGCTCTCCCCCACATTAATAAATGAATGGACTAGGGTCACTTAAGGGTGTACTACTTTGGATAGGTGGTGGAATGGGGCATCATCTAGACATTGCACAAGTAGACATTTAAGGGAGATCTTGGTGTGCCTTAGTAATGATAATGAATGAATGAGTCTTATTGTGCTAATTAATGAAAGTGTTGGTCCTTGAGCATGCTAATGTGAAAGTGAGTCATAATGAATTGAATGTATGTGATGATCTTATGTCATTAATGAATGAAGTTGTTTAAATGCATTAAGTTGAATGATCGATTTATGTTGAGATGTGAATGGAGCTTGTCTTGTGTAGCCTTAAGGATCACTTGGGTGTGGTATGGAGAGGTAG
>JAJOOR010034964.1:0-27246 GCA_036250505.1 Solanum acaule | reverse complement strand
CAATGTTTTCTTGGTAAAGAAAGTTTTAAATTCCTTATGGTTTTAGTGTCTATGCGATGAATGAATGCTAAGAGGCTTGTATTAGACCTCTTCGAGGTCGAGTACGCCGGTTACGACTAGGGGGTGCTCCCGGGTCGTGACAATGATAATGAGAACTAATCCTTTTAGAGTAAGGCTTATAGTCATGAATGTTGAATGCTAGGGCTTTGAGTATGAATCGTACATGTTGTCGAATTGTAGGTAGAGTTGTCGGGAAGGATTTACCAACATTGACCAATATTATAATGTATGAGATTGTGCATGTTCTTATAGAATCTTTGTAAATACTTAGAGAACACTTTGAAAGTGAAGTGTTAATGATTAGGTTGTTGTTGTGTTGTGATTGAAAGGTTATTCTCATGAGCTCATAATGAACTTAATATGAAAGGTTGTCTCACTTAATGAAGGTTCTAAGGTTGAAAGGCTTTTCTCACCTAATTGGATCTAAGAGTAAAAAGTGATCATGGATGGTGATAGTTGCTCATGCATGGTCTAAAGAGTTAATCTAACGAATTAACTTGGATTGATTGTCAATGACATCTTTCCATGAGACTTGAGTAAAGTAAATACCTAACAGCTATCTTGTGGGATTTAAACCTAGCACCGAGTGGATATTGAAATGAGACGGAGGCTCACACCTAGTTGAGTCCGGGCTTCCAAAATGGGAACTCTCACCTAGTGGAGTCGAGGTTTCCCGAGGTTTATCTCATGAGATGGAAGCCTTCACCTAGAAAAGTCTGGGTTTCTAGTAGCAAACTCCATATCCCATAACTACATGCCCCGTAGGAAAGTGAGCTAGTGGATCCAACTAAGCTAACAAACCAGTTCTACCTTAGGAAAGTAGATCAAGCCTTTTCGGTGTAGGTAACAACATAGGGGATCATGTGACAACTCACATGTTCTCATGTCGGTTAAGGCTATATCCCAACTAGAACAAAATTATTAATGAACTAAGACATTCTTGAAGAAGTATCTCGAAGTGGTCAAAGTATAATCAACTAAGACATGCTTGAAGAAGTATCTCAAAGGGTTCAATGTAATAAATGAACTAAAGACATACTTAAGGAAGTATCTCATAGGTTTCCAATACAATTATGAACTAAGACATGCTTAAGCAAGTATATCATAGTGTTGAAGAATAATGAGATGAGTAATGAACTAAGACATGATTAGTGAAGCATCTAATAGGGTTGAAGGGTAACAAGATAAATGATTAATTAAGATATGCTTAATGAAGTATCTCGTGGTGTTCAAAGTCTTTAAAGATGATGGTGGCTTGCATCAAAGATTATGAATATGAATGAGGGCCTAAGATTGTATGCTTAGTATGGATGATATTTATGGGGTCTTATCCACGCATTGCACAAGCATGGTTTGAGGATACTTATAAAGTGTTTCTCTTATATTAAGTTGATCTAAATGCATTGATTATGCCTATGATTATTTTATTATTGTCTCTTATGATTATGGTATATGTCTTATGTTGACTAATGCCTTTGTTATGCTTATATATTGATGATTTATCCTAGACATCATATTTAGTACATGTTTGTACTAACGCATACTTTTTCCTACATTCTTATCAAATGTAGGGTCCGGCGATATTTACTTCCATCGTCGTGACTAGGTTCATAGTAGAGCAAGAAGATAAGTTTTTGTGAGTCCTCATAGTATTCGAGAGCTTGACCACCATGTCCTTATGTTTTTTATTTTTAGTTTAGAACTATTGTATGGGCTGCGTCCCAAAGATTATTCATGTATTAGATGGTTTGTCACAAGAGTAAAAGACTTCCGCTTCGTTTTTATGGAACTTTGATGTTATGAAAATGTTTTAAATATGCGTTCATTTCTATCATTTTATGTTGTGATATGCTAATGGGCCTGTATGAGGCTTCTCGGGGTCTTGTACACCTTGTTACATCTAGGGGGTACCCCTGGTTCGTGACAACTCTAATACCATGTAAAGATATGACACATTGACCTAACTAAACCCCAAAATGTTAGCTCATAAATACTTGAAGTTGTTTACTTTTCGTATCTTGTAATGGATTTTTTAGTTCCTAAAATGATTAAATCAACTTAAGCTTTGGCAAGGAGGGCCCCCACATATGACGTCTACTTTCCCAGGTAATGGGAAAACACCTACTTTGAAGCCTTTCGTCACAAAATCCTTGTTTAGTGTTGGCAACCTACTAAGCCTTCTATCGGCTTTCAAGTGTCCTCATCCGAGCCATAACTCTTCCAATGTTCCTTAAAGTAAGGGTATGGTTTCTTTATTTCCTTTACTTACAAGTCACTTAGATTTCATAACATAAGAAATATAATATTAAGAGTAAAACACATTTCCAAGTCTAAAAGTTTTTCATAAAAGAGAGCGGAAGTCTACACACTTTGTTTCATCATAGCCATCTATTACAATAGTGAATGAAATAGGGGCCTAGCCCATACAACATGTCCAAAAGGGAAAGTACATGAAAGAAACTATACATATAAAAATACGTCCTCAAACCATAAGGACTTACCAAGCTGGGGAAAACAATCAAGTCCAAGCTCTAGCCACAAGAATGATCACCTCGAGTGCCAGACCCTACATTTGGGAAAAATATAGGCAAAAGTAGGCGTTAGCACAAAAATGCACTAATTAGGATAGCCATGCATAAAACCATTTAAAACATGCTAAAAAGGACATTCCATTCAATGACATGCAATTTAAGAAGCTAAAACATCATATGCGAGATAGTCCTAAATCATAGTCATAACATCATAGTCAACATAACCTAGCATCATCTTTATAACTTTTGAAAACTTATGAGATACTTTCTCAAGGATGCCTTAGTTCATTATTATTCTTGCCATTGTGGGAATTAGCCTTAACTGACATGAGACCATGTGAGCTATAACATGATCACCCGGTGTTACCCACACCGAAAAGGGTTGTCCTACTTGCCTAAGGTAGATCCATGGTTGGTTAGCTTAAGTGGATACACTAGGTAAGTATCCTATGGGGGCACGTAGGTTATGGGATAAGGAGATTGTTACTAGAAATACGGCCTCTACTAACAAGAGAGTTTCCATCTCATGAGACTTCTTTAAGAAACCCGGCCTCTACTAATGGGAGAGCTTCCATCTCAATGTCAATATCCACTCGGTGCTAAGCATAATTCGCATGGAATACTTATTAAGTCTTACTTAATTCATGTTTCATGGAAGTACGTATTTGACAACCAATCCAAGTTAGTTTATTAGGTTAGCTCATTAGATCATGCGTGAGAAAACCTTTCACCGTCCATGTCTACATGTACATTTTAGATTCAATTAGGTGAGAAATTTGTTTTTCAACTTTAGAATCATCATTATGTGAGAAAACCATTCAGATCGTGTTAATTATGATTTCATTATAATAACCTTTCAATCAGCCCACAACAACAACAATATAATCATTAACACTTCACTCTCAAAGTGTTCTTAAAGCATTTACACAAACTTCATAAAACATGCATAATCTCATACTTTACCTCCTTGAGGTTCACAACTTACATTCAATCAACACATCTATAATCTAAGCATTTAACATGGATATCATTATAATTCATGTGATTCTATCACTTCATGCATCAATTAATAAAATTCACCTTTCAACAACAAAGACCCACATTATGAGATCACAATTGAAAAATATGGGGAATTCATGGGTTATTGGGGATACATAATAAAAATAATAGGAAAGCAACAATTCATGCTTATAATAACATAAATCAACCATTAGAATCATGTTTGAACGGAACCCATGACTTTGGAATCAAACCCTAACAATTAAGGATTTCTATCTTTTGAAATTGAATTTTGAGAGGGCTCCATGGATGAAAACTACCATACCTTAATCCCAATGCCCAAAGAAATTGATTTGTAAAAGCTTGCTCCTCAAAACCTAGATTGAATCCTTCTTATTCTTCTTCTTCTGCAAGGTTCTAGAGAGAGAAATATTTTGGAGAGGATGAACTTTGGAAATTATTTTGGGTTTTTGCATAAACGACTTAATTGAAGGAATTTTGGGGTTAAAATGACTTATATAGCAATCCTAGGCTTGGGAAAAACGACATAGCTTGGAGTTAAAACAATTGGAAGTGCATAGGGAACTTGGGAAGCCTTGGCTGTTTTCCTTGTCTCTTGCCCTCACCCTCGGCTTGTTTCCCTCACCCTTAGCCCTAGTTTAGACTACAAGTTTCCGGGGTATTACACTATCAAAACAAGTTAAAAGTAGGCATGAGACTCACAAATATTTAAACAGAAGAGAAAGGCATATTCACTCGAAATAAAAGAGTAAATATACGTAATTAGCAAAAAAATATGCCCTTGATATCCTTCACACAACCCACAACCAAAGGTAGGGTGATGCAAACTCAGTTAAAGCATATTGTCAAGATAAAACAGATATTAACAGTACCTGGAGACCACGGAATAAAACAATATCCATATATTCCAAACTATAACCCCTTAAGAGACAACGAGGATAAGCAATAGACAAAAACTAGAAACATAATCTATATAATCTGGGAAAAGGAAAAAAAACCTACACTTCGAAATAGACTCAACAAAACATCGAAGTAATGATTTCAAACGAGCAATGACAAATACAGTAGATGAACTTATAATATTAATGTCTTGATTCTTTCTTTCTACTTGAGGTAAAAGAACAAAAACGTGACATGGAACATTAAACATTAACACAGAGTCATGATAAGCAGAAACAAACTAAAGTGAATAAAGCATTTCGAAAATTGATCACAACAAAGCAATGATTTCTAACACAATAAAAGTAGCAATAGCCCAAAATGAAACAACCATAATCTATACATACGCATTTTAATCTTTCTTGGGAATGAATAACTAATAACTTAATAAAAAAAAGAATGCCATTCCTTTGCGGAAACTAGAGAGAAAACATAACAAAACAAGCAAATACTACTATACCAAGAGAAGAAAATGAAGTCTTAAACGAGCAAAGAATGTATACAATCTAATGAGCCATACCAAAGGGTAAACTACAGTTAGAATTGAAAAGAACATTAAAAACAAATGAAGAAGTATACCTTGTTAGGAGCAGGGAATCGAGACGACAACGAGCTTGGAAGACCTATTCAACCACGAATGAAACTCAAATGAGATTTTCAAGTAGTAGGTGAGAAAGGGGAAGGAACATAGGTGTATTTCTTATATGACTTTTGTAGCTGATAATCCTTTCTATATGTGAGTTATTTCCAACCTTTTACACTAAAGAAGAAATGGATTTTTATTGAGGGAAATTAGGGCACGATTTGGAGGGGGGAAGAGGGATTTTAGATACGGATTGGGCCCGTTTGAATTCCAAAGTCTATCCAAGAACGAGGGACATTGTGTAATATGTGGCTAAGTGTCCAAATAAAGCTTATATCTCATTTTTGCAATATAATCCTTAATGTACTCTTCTTATGATATCAAAGTAATAATAAATAGATTGATGTAATATGTTGATGTGTCTATTGATGATATTCTTGCAATTATGATAATGATGATGACTTACCGGGCAATAATAATGGTAATGATTTTGTTGAGATTGAATGATATTGGTGCCTGACGAAGAAATGAGGATGATGCCTCAATGGGTAGTGGCGATGATGATGACTTTATGGTGCTAAATGAAGATAATGCCTCACTTGGAAATGACGATGATGCCTCACTGGGCAATGTGCTGACGATGGTTTTAAGGTGCTGGATGAAGATAATACCTCAATGGGCAATGACTTTCTAGTGCTAAATGAAGATAATGCGTCACTTGGCAATGACGATGATGCCTCACTAGGCAATGAGTTGAAGAAGACTTTTAGGTGCTGGATGAAGATAATGACTCACTAGGCAATGTTGATGATATCTAACTAGGCAATGACATGAAATGATTTTCCGTTGCTGGATGAAGATAATGCCTCACTAGGCAATGATAATGACGCCTCACTAGGTAATGAGTTGAAGATGACTTTCCGGTGCTGGATGAAGATAATGCCTCATTCAACAATACAATATAAATGACCCTCTGGATGAAGATATTATCACTATCGATAATACGATGTAGATTAAGATCCTCCAGAATATTTCTAGCTGTTGGAAAAATATAATATTGATTTTCTTTGAGGTTTTTATTTGTTCTATCGTCAAACACTTGTATGTCCATAATGGATCTCGGCTTGCTGGGAATTGGAGCGAGATAATGCTACTCACATTCCAATTTTCCTTGGTATGAGAAACATGAAAACCTTTTGTACATCCATAGAAAAATTCTTAGTTTTAAATGAATTGGTTTGTGTTGATATGTTTGGTCGTCTGCTCCTTATCTTGCTATCCCAGTTGATTTCTCTGATTTCCCGCTTCTTGATATATAATACACAACATTTTTATGTAAAAATATTTGAAACAGATACAGAAAGTCTTTAAGAAAAATAGGTTTCCAAAAGTCTATATTTCTAAAAGATTATTGCAAACTGCCATGTCACGTCAAGCTTAGTGAACGACTTTAGGTCGATACTTCGAGGTTTATCTGATAACTTGTTAGAAATACTCCTAAATCTCATAGTGGTATTGGGAATCAATTTAAGTTACTTTCGAACTCTTGAATATATTGGAGGTATTCAAAGTTTTCTTAAACTTCTGATTAGGCCTGGTGAAAATTTTAAAGTCATCCTCAAAAATTTCTATCCCAGTTGCAACTCTTAATGTACTTCAATCTTGACTTGTTGGGGATATCTTCTTCTTGAGAATTGTTGAGTCTCTCTAAAAAAGTCTATCCCAGTTTCTATGGTAAAAAAAATAGAAATCTTATGAGAGATATAATCGAGCCATTATGGCACCTACGTTTCCCATTGAGGAAAGAATCTGGTC
Organism: Solanum acaule; assembly: GCA_036250505.1. Classification (NCBI taxonomy): domain Eukaryota; kingdom Viridiplantae; phylum Streptophyta; class Magnoliopsida; order Solanales; family Solanaceae; genus Solanum; species Solanum acaule. Next base: position 20,298 of record JAJOOR010034964.1, on the reverse strand, counting down.
AAGCATAGTGATAAACACTCAACCACACCTCATTCAATAATAGGTGTGGGAGATCGTAATCTAGTATAAAACCCAACGAAGAATTAGGGTCGAACCCATAGGGAGCGGTACTAGTTCAAATTTCGTTATAAAGTTACAAATGTAATATAATTGGTGGTACGAATAGAAATTATCGAAAACATTTAGTTAAATTGATAGGGATGACAACAAATGTCAGATGGGGGGAATTAGTTTGTAAATTAACAACTAAAACAAATAAAAAAATAGGGGTTTCAACAAGATTAAGAGGAATTGTCCCGATGTGATCGATTAGAAGCTAATTACGATATATGGGTAATTGAAATTTAATAATAATTTGAGGAATCATTGTGGGTAGGCTAGACTATAAGTGCAATAGTTTTTTCTCGAACAACTATTACGGTTCAGGCGAATTCTTTCGAACATCAACAAGCTTAACACTACAAAACAACCCAAGACCTTAATATACCTACTCTCTCAAGTTAAATAGGTAGGAATGAGTCAAGATTTACTCTCTCGAGCTGAACCCATAACAACCCACATACTACAATTATGAATAGATAACCTTGGTATTAGAACCTCTCTCTTGAGCAAGCCCAAAAAACTAAGCTAAAATTGTATTTGCAACTACAAATCATAGGTTACTACTCAGCTATAAATCAAACCCACTTTAAAATACAAGTTAAATCATTAAACAGGAATACCCATAACCTAATTAGACAAATAAGCACATGATAAATGATTAATAACATTTCAAAGACATTTCATCAAATTATAAGTGTCAACGAGCATTAATCAATATAAAACCCAACTAAATGAGTTGGGGTCAAATCCCACTAGAAGCGGTACGTGTTTCATATTCGATTAGGAAGTATGAACATGGTCAATTTAGTCATAGGAATAAAAGTTATCGAATAAAGATAGCATTCAAATCAAGGGGTGACACGAATGTCAAATGGGGGTTTTGGTTTTGGATTTGATTATCAACTACAAACAGTCACAAAAAATACAAATTAACGATAATGAGACGGGCTCTTGGGATGTGATTGATTATAGGCATTTATAGACATATGGGTATTTGCAAATATTATAAAATAGCTAGATATTAGTCACTTAGGCTAGGCTATAGTGGATGTAAATTTTCTCTCAAACAATTTACCCCGAATCAAGTGATTTCTCTCGAACATCAACAACCATGCAAAATAAGACCATCCCACAACTTATTACATTAACTCTCTCTCGGCGGATGTCTGGGATTGGGTTTAGGATTCACTCTCTAAAGTTGAACCTAGGTCAACCCAATACCCAAAAACCATCAATCAAAAACCTTAGTTCTAAAACTTCTCTCTCGAGCAGGCCAAGAAAACAAAGCTAGAGCTGCATTTGCAACTACAATTCTTAAATTAAACCACAATTAATGATTAAACTAACTTTTAAATTGCATTAAAACTAATAATTAGCAATACCCATAAGCTAAATCAGTCTATAATCACATAATCACACCCCAAGAATTGGTGTTATAGCTAGACATCATAAAAAGATAAAAATCGTTACCAAAGTGATTATCCATCAACAGGGTGAGACTGATTTCGTCCTTACAATGCTCCAATTTGACGAACTTCAAAAACCCACTTCCAATTTCTCAAAAGTGAATTTCTTTAATCCCTCAAAGCTTAGGAAAAACTAGAGAAAACTGTCTCTTAATGCTCAAAACTTAATAAAAGATACTTCTAAATGTTCAAAAATGTATTTATAATTGCCGAAAATATCCTGCGAAGAGTCATATGGTGAAGAAAGTCAGGCTCGCCGAACCACTCGGTGAGCCGCCCTTTGGTCACTTTCACCTCCCTTCCACCTTGGCATTCAGCATCCTCAAGGTCTGTAACTTTGGGCGATATAGCACTGCATCGCGGAACTACTCGGCGATCTGCCGATTGCTCATTTCTCTGGCCGACTTGGTTTCTTCCCTCAGGGCTTGGCACAGTGGAACTTTAGGCGGTCAGATAGTCATTCGGCGATTCACCAAGTGAACTTGGCGATCACAAGGCTACCTTTCTTCATCCTTTCAGGCTGGTTTGTTCCCTTTTCCTTGTTAGTGTCCTTGCTTTGTACCTCAATCCATGTACCTGAAAATCAAGGGTTTTACATCAGTTATTGGCACAAATTAATCATTTGAGGACACTAATTCTATATAAACAAAGCCCTAAATGAGTCCAAATCTCGGTCTCATCAAAACCCCAACTTAAGCTTTTGCTTGTTCTCAACTAAAACTCAAGTTCAGCAGTTCAAAAAGGATGTCTAAAACAGGACCAAGACCTCTATACAAACAATCCAGTTGCATCTTATCTGTGATTCCATGGTTTGGGCATTGCAACAGTAGTGTCTTAAATCTCATCCACAACTCATGGATCGTCTCACCCTCTAATAACTCCAAATTTAGGATGTTATCCCTAAGACTCATCATTAGTGAAGTAGGATGGTCCGCTTGGTTACCATTGCTACCATACAAGCTCATTTTCTATGTTGCACAAGTAACATGAAAAACCAAAACTAAAAATAAGTAGATTCAACTATGACTAACACGATTACAATTCAACATCACCAAAAGAATTTCAAACAACACCACTCCCTGGCAGTGGCACCATTTTGATTAATAACGTTTCGAAGACACTTCATCAAATTCTAAGCGTCAACAATCGTTAATCAGTATAAAACCCAACTAAATGAGTTGGGGTCGAATCCCACAGGGAGCGGTAGGTGTTTTAAATTCAATTGGGAAGTATGAACATGGTCAAATCAATCATATAAATAAAAGTTATTGGATAAAGACATTATTCAAATCAAGGGGCGACACAAATGTCAAATGGGGGTTTTAGTTTTGAGTATCATCTACAGACAGTCAGAAACAATAATGAGACGGTTTATTTGGATGTGATCGATTGTAGGCTATTATAGACATATGGATAATTGCAACTATTGGAAAATAGCTAGATATTAGTGAGTAGGCTAGGTTATAGTGGAGGTAAATTTTCTCTCGAACAATTTACCCCGTATCAAGTGATTTCTCTCGAACATTAACAAGCATGCAAAATAAGTCTTGCCCACAACTTAATCCATTCACTCTCTCGAGCTGAATGTGTGGGACTGGGTTTAGGATTCACTCTCTGAAGCTGAACCAAGGCAATCCAATACCCACAAACCATCAATCAAAAACTTTAGTTCTAAAACCTCTCTCTCGAGCAAGCCAAGAACACCAAGCTAGAACGTCATTTGCAACTACAATTCATAAATTAAACTACAATTAATGATTAAACTCACTTTTAATTAGCATTTAAACTAATAATTAGCAATACCCATTAGCTAAATCATCCCATAATGACATAGTAACGCCCCAAGAATTGGGGTTTTAGCTAGACATCATAAAAAGATAAAAATCCTTACCAAAGTGATTATCCATCAACTGGGTAGGATTGATTTCATCCTTACAATGCTCAAATTTGACGAACTTCAAAAACCCACTTCCAATTTCTCAAAAGTTAATTTCTTTAATCCCTCAAAGCTTAGGAAAAACTAGAGAAAACTGTCTCTTAATGCTCAAAATTTAATAAAAGATACTTCTAAATGTTCAAAAAAGTATTTATAGTTGCCGAAAATACCCTGCAAAGAGTCATATGGGGAAGAAAGTCAGGCTCGCCGAACCACTCGGCGAGTCGCCCTTTCGTTACTTTCATCGCCCTTCTACCTTGGCATTCAGCATCCTCAAGGTCTGTAACTTTGGGCGATCTAGCACTGCATCGCGAAACTACTCGGTGATCCGCCGATTGCTCCTTTTGCTCGCCTACTTGGTTTCTTCCCTCAGGGCTTGGCACAGTGGACCTTTAGGCGGTCAGATAGTCATTCGGTGAATCGCCAAGTGAACTTGGCAATCACAAAGCTACCTTTTTTCATCCTTTCAGCCTCGTTTGTTCCCTTTTGCGTGTTAGTGTCCTTGCTTTGTACCTCACTCCATGTTCCTGAAAATCAAGGGTTTTACATTAGTTATTGGCACAAATTAATCATTTGAGGACACTAATTCTATATAAACAAAGCCCTAAATGAGTCCAAATCTCGGTCTCATCAACACCCCCAACTTAAACTTTTGCTTGTTATCAAGTAAAACTCAAGTTCATCAGTTCAAAAAGGATGTCTCAAACAGTGCTACAAAAGACTCAATAATGAATGAAAATAACAAGACTCAACTTATGAATGCAATAATCAATTATGCACTCAAAGATTAAAGTTGTGACTCACCATTATCAAAGATTCTCAAGTTAACAATACTTTCTTAAAGGCAAGTTCAAACTCAACAAAGGTACTCAAATTCTCTCACAACAAGGATGATTCCATATTCACACACAATTCTTCAACAATTTATAGCTCCGCAATCACATACAACTCTGACTCTCACAAAGATGAACACATGCATGAATTCACTCATAGGTTTGCCCGTACATTTCAATCAACATTCATATCAGCTCACTCAAGATTAAAAAAGGTCTTTTCAAGGCTTGTAACGGGGATGAGTGTAAAGGTATGGTCATTCAGGCTCAGGCTGCTATCCTCATGAAATGTGGTATGAACATCACTTTCCTTCCTTTTCTTCAGCATTTTCATTCATGCTCAAAATTCACCACTTTATTCACTTACAATGGAATACCGGACACCCCACTTTTTTGTAACTTTCACAACTTTTTCATTCTTCTTTTCTTTCTCTTTTGTTTTTGTATGGAAGGGTTCCATCATTTTCAAAAGCATGGATCAAAGGAAAATTTTTCACATTTCTTTATTTACCTTCTCTTTTCACCACACCCCCAACTTAGGCTTTTGGCCTAAGTTGGCTACTCAAAAAAACCACACTTCATGAGGATTATGGGTGAATGGATAAAGAGGGGTCTCGATTGCTCAAGATTTTCCAAGAAAAGGATAAGGCTAAAAAGAGGTTCAAGCAAGGTTCACACATCTCACAAGGTTGGCCACAAAAGAGGTATATGGTAAATTTGTTTCACTCTTCAAAATCGTTGCCTAAGATCATTTCAAGAGCTTGAATCACTTACTCAACCGGACCAACGGGGCAAATTCTAGGTGTCATCACACAAGGTTCACACTAAGCTCATCACATAAGGTATTGGCACCAATATCAAACGAGACTCCACAATTTTGCTAGTGTGCAATGTTCATCACAAGAGACTCCATTCGATAACCGGCTAGTCACAATGAGATTCAAAAAGTCCACATACTGTCTATGAAACTTCATTTTTCTTCATTGTTGCCGCACATTCATTTTTGTTGGATTAAGAGCAGTATTCAAGTCATTGCTATTGATCAGAACCGATACTCAAACTTGTACAAGAACAACCACATTCAAACATAACAAGAGGGGCAAATATTTTCTGACAGGGTTAAAACCATTTTCATTCAAAACAACAAGCTATAAGCTCAAACATCCACAGAAGAATATGAACACACAAGTCAAAACACAAAACCCAAATATATACAAAAATAGTCACACGAGATAGGTATGGAAATACCTCACCCCAACATTAATAAAAATGCAGTTACACAGTCGCTTCATCTATCGAGATAGAAATGCCCAGTGTCACATCAACACTAGCTCCACCAGATCCTCCCATCGATATATTTGCCAATGAAATCTGCATGGTTGAATCCACCATAGTCTCCTCAACCTTTGTAAGGTCCTCATAAGTGGCCTACTCATCGACACCAAGTGACTCCTCATCAGTATCAAACTCGGACTCAGTAGCAGTAACCTTCTTAGCTCGAACCTCAGCTCCGGTGGTAGCTGGAGGTACATGCATATTAGCTGGCATGCTGGGGATCTCCACAGTCCAAAAAACCATGGACATATCTGTAGACTTCAGCTGATCCACGTCCCTTCTTAACTCAACAATTACGGTCTTTAGGGTCGTCACCTCATCAGTGGCCTCCTGGCCTCGCTCACACACTGCTATCCTTGCTGCAACGGCGTCAATAAACACAATAAGGGGGTGTCACAGTGGCCGTAAGGGCCTTCTCAATCATCCAAGGAACTATGGCCTCAAGTCTGGAGGCACACCTATTAGCAGAATGGATAAGTTTCCCCATCAATAGTATCGCAACCAGTGTGAGAGGAGGTCGGGAAGCCTTGGCACTAGTAGCAGACCTAGGAGGCAGGGGAGCAGTAGAAGAACTCAGAGTCATAGAAGGAGTAGCACTAGATATACTTGAAGGTTCAGGGGTCGAAGTACGCAATATTGTCTCTGTAGGTATAGTCTTAATGACCACAGCCGAGGAAAAATACATCAGGGTTTCCTTCTTCCTCTCAGCCTCATTCTTCAGTTACTCGGCCTCAATGCACCGGATATCAGTAGAGGAGATGTGAATCACTTCCACTTCATTCTTCTAATCACGAGGCACTCGGGCTCGTCTGCAAAACTCAGTGATAAAGACCGGAAAAAGTAGAGAGGTCTGGCGCTGTTTGGCCCTTATGGTCATTTCTTGGCCAATGATCATACCCAAATTTACTCTTTTCCTCAATGTGCAACCAAGACAGGCTGCCTTCATGTGGCGGAGGATGGATTCATTCTGCGACAGCATGAATGTGGTAGCCTTTCTCTTCCCTTGTGGCACTAGGGCTCCGTATGCAGTGTATAGATCTCGGAACCAATATGGAATGTAAGGGCCATGGGGTCTAGTTAATATCTAGAACCTATGGGACTTCAGTGTGCTCCAGATCTCAGAATACATGTCTATCAGTCCGTCTATAGACAGTATCTTCACCTCAATGGTAGTCCACAATCCCTCAGCCTTCAGTCTGTTCATAGACTTGGGAGGAGAACCATGTGCAGGTAGTGTTGGGACCACAACCTTGTCTGGGAAATGCGAAGGAGTAGCAACCTGGGGTACCCGGATCCTACACGGATCATGCATCCTCTTGGAGCACAGTTCAGCTCTCCAGACCAATAGTAGATGAGAATCCTCAGGCTCATAAATTGTAGCCTCAGGGTCCTGGTGCTCACCCACACTCTCAAATATGGTGACGTGAGTGGCGTACATTCTTCACTGTCTGAGCTGACTTCCGGTGACTCAGAGGCCGGTGCCATTCCTTTTCCTTTACCCTTCCCAACTGTGGTAGAAAGTTTTGTAGCCTTTGTTTTGGATGGAGTTGCATCCTCATTGATTGTGATACCCTTTACCCTCTTGTGGGGTGGCATGTCTCGACCTGCTACATTTTGTCTAGCCATATCTACAAAACACATCGGAAATAGTTAGAAACAATTCAACAAATTTGCAGAATTAAGGTTCCAGAAATACTCGCCGAACCGAACAGCGAGTCGCCGAGTACATTAGGTGAGCCAGATCAGGTTCGCCGAAAGGACTCACTAAAAAATTTCCTAGAAAAATGGCATGTCAGCGATGAGAAGGGCCTATCAGCGAATCACCGACATCATTCAGTGGGCACAGACTCTCCCGCCGAGAGTTACAATATGTTTTATGGGTTGGTGGCGCAAAAAGGGCAAGAGAAGCACACTTTCGGTGAGTCGCCGAGTGAACTCGGTGAACTCAGGATTCTCACCGAAAGTTACAGAAAAAACCTCAACCGAATAATGAAATTAAAGTTGATCTAGAGGGATTTCGGTGAACTGCCGAGTGGTTCGGCGAGCTTAACCCAGCTTGCCAAACTGCCCAATGTGCCTAGTTTCAACCACAACAAAAAAAATCAAATCCGCAGCCCCCGAAAACAAAATCAAACTACATACGAACTCAATTAAGCTTAGACCCATATCACCCATGCCACACGGTACTCATACTTCCCCCGGTTTGGCCAAAATTAGACATTTGACGACTTTAGCCCTTAAGAATAACGTCAAACACTTCATATTTGTGGACACTAATTCTATATAAATAAAGCTCTAAATGAGTCTAAATCTCCGACTCATCAATCACACCCCAAGAATTGGGGTTTTATCTAAATATCATAAAAAGAGAGAAACATCTACGAACTATATTAGCCATGAGCTGGGTAAAACCTTCTAAATCTTTACTATGGTCGAAATTGAATAAATATAATAACCCACTTGCAAATCCACAAATTTAAGCTTCAAAGTCTATAAAGAATCAAACTCAAGGAATCAAAAATCCCTTAAACTTCATTTAAAATTTCAATTTATAGTTGCCTAATATTTGGCCTGAAAGACAATTGGGTGAAGTAAGTCGTGCCTCGCCAAACCAGTCAGCGATCTACCCTTTGCTCCAATCCATCGTCGATTTGCTTTGGCCATTTGTCTTCGGGGTTTTGTGACTATAGGAAACTACCCAATCCTGTCGCCGCCAAGTCGGTTCTTCCCTAGGGCTGGCATGCTAGAACTTTCGGCGAGCTAAAGATCCACTCCGCGGTTCATATAGTGGTCTTGGCGATCACTAGGATCACTTTTCTTCACTTCTTCAACTTGTTTGTTTGTTTTGGCCCGGTAGTGTCCTTACCTTGCTCCTTAGCCTTTATACCAGTAAATCAACACTTCAACATCAGTTTGGAGCATAAATTAGGCATTTGAGGACACTTGAACTATAAAAAAAAAAGCCCTACATGAGTCAAAATATCACACTAATCAACACCCCCAACTTAAACTTGTGCTTGTCCTCAAGTATAATTGAAGATCAATCTGTTTAACAAGGATGTCTACAGACAGTACTTCTTAAGACTCAACATGAATGCACATAAAACGTTCAAACTACACATACAATGCTCAATTGTGCACTTAAAGATTCAAATTGTGATTCACCATTTTCAAGTGTACTCAAGCTCACAATGCTTGCTTAAAATGCAGGTTCAAGCTCAACAAAGGTGCGCAAATGACTTCACAACAAAGATGATTTCGTATTCACACAAAATTTCTCAAAAATTTAACGTCCCAAAATCACATACAACTCTCACACTCAAAACGATGAACATATTCATGAGTCCACCCATAGGCTTGCCCTTATTTTCTAATCAACATTCGATTCAACTCACTCAAGATCACAAAGGTCTTATTAAGTCTTGCAATGGGGCTGAGTGTAAATGTATGGTCATTTAGGCTTAGTGGCTTCTACCTTCATGAAGTATGGCTTGAAAATAACTTTTTCTCCTTCTCTTTTACATTCCAACATGTTCATGGTCCACCCCATTATTCAACTAAACATGAATCACCAGATACTCCATTTCATTCACTATTTTCACGCACTTTATTTCACCACTTTTTCTCTTTTTTAGTCTTTTTCTTCATTTTTTTCTTTTTTTTTACATGGAGGTGTTCGATCTTTTTTAAAACAATCCATCAAAGGGGATTTTTCACATTTCTTGACTTTCCTTCATTTGCACCACACAGACAACTTAGGTTTTTGACCTAAGTTTGCTATTCAACGAAAAAGTACTTCATGAAGGTTACCGGTGATGGGATAAAGAGGTCAAAGTCGTTCAAGTTTCTTCGAAAGAAAAGGATAGGCTCAAAAGGTGCCAAGCAAGGTATTGAACCAATATGCTATTAAAATGAACCAATACATTCATGTCATTCAATTAAGAACACTATTCAAGTCATCAGTATTGACAACAACCGACACTCAAATTTGCACAAGAACAGCGAGGACAACAAACAAAAGAGGTGGAACTTTTTCTAAACTTGGTTCCAACCCATTTCAATGCCATTTTCATATTTAAAAAATGGGGCTCAATTTATCAACAACCAAGATATACAAACCAATAAGCTACAATATTCATAACATAGAATCAAAATCAAACAAATATTCACAAAACATCCCAAAAGCGATATGTATGGGAATACCTCACCCCACCAAAAAAAATGCAGTTGTCATCAAATGTAACTAAAAAAAAAAACAGCCTAAAAAGTACAGAGTATGAGGTAAGAAATCATCCTGCTAGGCTAGAGTTGTGGTGAAGTCTGTATATCAGTCACTCCTTTTGTCTAGACATCAGAGCCCGGTGTCTTTGCCTCATTCGCTCCACTAGAGCCCACAATAAAAGTGTCCTGGAGCGTTACCTGCCTAGAGCTCTCAAACAAAGAACCTTTCAAGTCAGAAAAATCCTTATACACAATCTCCTCTCGAACACCAAGCTGTTCGACATCTATCTCATCTTAGGACTCGACACCTGCATCATCAGCCCTAGTATCATCTCCGGTCATAGGAGTTGGAGGAACATTAGAACTGGCTGGAATATTAGTGCTCAACATGTTGGGAATCTCCACAATCCGAAACAACATAGTCAAATCAGTGGACTTCAGATGGTCCACATCCTTCCTCAACCTAGTAATATCGGCCTTTAAGACCTTCACCTCATCTGTAGGACATCGACTCTGCTAAGAAGTTGTGACTCTAATAGTAAGGGTAACTAGTGCCAACTTATGATCCCTCAGTGGGGCCAAGCAGTAGCTATCACCCACTCTACCATGCCTGGCATACCAGTCTCAACCTGGGAGACACACACATTGGCTGCATAAGCTAGATGACCCATCTCGTACAATATGTCCTGGCTGATAGGGGATCGGGAAGGAGAAACAGAAGAAGTAGGGGGAGGGGGGCTGTAGATAAACCAGGGTCACCTGAAACAGAAGGGACCGAAGTAGCTGAAGGCCCACTAGCTTGAGGGGGGGATGATTGCCTTTGTCAGCAACATCTGAATATCAACCTTCGAGGATATATCAATCGATGCTTCCCTCCTCCTATCAGCCTCATCCTATATATATTCGGCCTCAATAGCTTAGATGTAAGTAGAAAAGGTGGGTGTCACCTCCACATCCATCTTCTTATCTTTAGGAACACGGGTCCTTCTACACTACTCACTAATCAGCACAGAGAAAGTAAGGAAGGTATGGCGCCATTTGGCTTTCATTGCCATCTCCAGCTCTATCAGCAACCCAAAGTTCAATTGATGGTGATCAATAATGGTCCCTAGAAAGGATGCTTTCGGTTGTCAGAGGATGGACTTATTATGTGACGGCATAAAGGTGATGCTGATGAACCAGAACAAGTATCTGGTAGCAACATTCATGTTTTACTTCTCTATGGGTGCACCTTCCTCTATCCACCTTAGGGTGACAACAGAGAGGAGGGGTGCAGACCACCTCTTGAGATCTTCTAAAGTCTTTCTATACCTACTCAATGTAGTCATGCAAGATGTGCAATGAGCACCGCATGACAACATTGATATATGAGCAACGATATTTAACATTCTTGCCATGAACCATCACAAAGTCCACCAGTTTGAAGGCACTAGTCTTCTTCTTCCACTTTGCCACTTGCTCACGATAGGCTGAATAGAACTCCCAGACACAATAGGGAATGTAAGGGCCTCGGGGTTTTGTAAATATCTCAAACTTTTGAAACTTGATAGTGTTCCAAACATCAGGGTACTTGTCAACCACACCGTTGGTAGACAATCTCTTCTCCTCTATGATAGTCTTCAAACCCTCTGCCGTAAATCGATTGCGTGACCAGTGAGGAGGACCATGTACCGGTGGTGCCGGTACCACTGTCTGTGCTCGAGCTGTAGCTGGAGGAGTAGGAAGAGTCAGAGGCACCGGGATCCTAGATGGATCGTGCATTGCTTTGAAACATAGTTCCACTCTCTAGGCCTGTAGTAACTGGTCATCCTCAAGCTTGGAGATAGAAGCCTAAGAATCATTCTGAGTGTCCCCCTCCTTGCCGGATGTAGTGAGGTGTGTTTTGTAGACCCACTCACTATTTGAGCTTGCCTCCTCAGGTGTCAAAACCACGGGTGTGTTGCCCTTTCCTTTACCTCCCTTTGGAGATAGTTTTGTATCCTTTCCTCAGGATGCAGCTGCATCATAATTAATCGTTATCCCACGTGCCCGCTTCCGAGGTGGTATGTCTCTACCAACTACCTTGGGTCTATCCATGGCCATAAAATAACATTAAAAATGATAAAAAAATTGTAGTAAAATTATTGTAGGAAGACTCACCGAACCGATCGGCGAGTTGCCAAACCTCTTTGGCGAGCTAGGTCGGGCTCGTTGAAAGGTCCAGAAACTCGGCTAGCTCAGGCATATCGGCGAAGGTTACAAAAACTATACTCACAATTTATATATATTAAGGGCGATCAAGAAGACGTTTGGCGAAGTGCTGAACCCTTTAGTGAGCTCGACCCAGCTCGCTAAATTATCCAACGTGCCAATTTTTCACCCCGTACTTCAAAATCAAGCCCGCAACCCATGGAATCAAAATTAAGCTTTTACATTATGAAATTAAAGCAAGACCCATACTACCCATGACCTCAGAGTACTCAGACTTCCCCCGATTTGGCCAAAATTGGCTAATTGAGGTCTTTTGCCCTTAAGAATGACGTCAAGCACTCTTTCATTGGGCAAAATTCTACAATTAGCATAATTTGAACAAACAACGACTTGGGAATTATGATTTAAGGCCAATTAATTATGATTTCAATTAACATTAGGCCAAAAAACTACAACACGATGATCAACACAACATTACCCTAGATATCAACAACAAAGTGTCAAAAGCATTTGATTCAAACCAAAAATTAAGTTCGGGGTTCGAAAAACCAACCTTTATGCCAAAAAAGATTTGAATTGCTAGGAAGCAAAGTAATCCCAAAATCCTTCCCGAGCAAAGATTCCAAACGAAACGAGAGTACAAATTCAAGAATACAAACAATTTAATATGTGTGTGAGAGTACGGGAGTTGAAGAAGTGAGAAAGTGAACGATTTTTTAATTTAAAACCAATTGGCCCTTTTAAAACTCTTCAGTTCGCATGCTAGTTGGCGAGGTAAGTCGGGTCCACCGACCCATTCGATGATGCGCTAAGTGCTATTTTGGCTCGCAGAGTGTTACAGAACTCCCAACAATTTGGGGGTTCAAACAAAAGTCATAGTCGGGTTCACCGACCTGTTCGACGACTTACCAATTAAGTTGTTGGCTCAACCAGTTTTAAAGAATTCCCCATCAAGCTGGGTGGTTAAAATGGTGATCCAAATCGAGCACGTAGACCTGTTTGGCATGTCGCCGATTTGATTTTTTGCTCGCCTACTACTCCTTTTCTAACACTTTCAACTTTTCAACCTACAAAATCAACACCTGTTATTCAAAAGCAACATTCAAAAACATAAAAAACTTTGGTTGCCTCCCAAGAAGCACCTTATTTAATTTCGTGGCATGACGGAAATACCAATTCAAACTTAATTTTTGGGATTAGCCATCGTGTCACTAGGCAATCCCCATTTTGGCCTTGGATTCAAATGAGTCGAGAATTGACCAATTTGTTTCTCCAGCTGTTTAATAGACGTTGAGTAAGAAGTCACCATATAATTGAGAGTTTAGACGTCCTCTTTCATCTCTTTGAACACTTTTCTCGACCTTTCGACCTTATTGAGAATGTGTGCAAGCATGTCTTCCGTACGAAAGTTCTCCGGTTCAGCTATTTGCTTTTTAGGCTTTTGGCGTTCATTAGGTGGGATGTTTCTTTCCGTTTCACCATCCATTTCCTTCCAAGTAGCATTATGGACACGACATTCCCTATCATGATCTCTCCATCCATCATCTCTATTCCAACCTGGATTTCCATCAGGCCCTAAACTGTTTGAACAAAACCCTCCTCTTTGATATGCAAGGAAGTTCACTTCCTTAATGTACAACACCTCAAATTGTGGTTCTTTAGGGTTTTCTCCATTAATACCCACAATATTTACTCTCTTCAACCCACTGCTCACATGTTTCGACAAGAAATCCAGTTGGGTCATCATTTTGGCCATATTTTGGTCTATCTCTTGATCCTTCTGGATCTGCTCTTTTGCCATCCTAAAAGTGAGGGGAGATACTTTGTCCTCACGGGTGTACCGTGCTCTATTGATCTTGGTCATCCATCAAGAAGTTGAGACGCTACTTCATAAGGCTGTTTAATTATACCTCAGGGAACATGTTGATCATCAACACCTTTGTTCACCGAGTCAAGAATCTTATAAAACTATTGTAGCAATATGTGGTTTGGCAGTCCGTGAGTCGGACATTGAAGCACCAACTCCTGAAATCTTAGCCACGTCTCATGGATTGTTTCACCTTGAAAGCTTTGGAAACCTTGGATACTATCTCTGAGCGTCATCATCTTTGACGGGGAAAAGAATCTCACATGGAATGCTATGGTAAGTTTATCCCAAGTGGTGATGGAGTTCCTTGGTAGATCAGTTAACAATTTGGTAGCTTCTCCCATCAAAGAGAATGGGAACAATCAGAGACATACTGATTCTTGAGAGATATTCTTGAATGAGAACGGACCACATACGTCAACAAAGTTCCAAATATACTCATGGAGGTCTTCATTGGACTGCCCTTCATATAGTCCTTTCATTTGGAGGAGCGGTAGCATTGTCCTAGTTTCATGGAAGACAACATTCCTCTCACCAAGAGGTAGATGTATTTCACTAACACCACCCAATTGAATTGGGTCATTCACATAGTTCAAATTTCCATTATCATCTTGATGGATAACTTGGCAACCATTACACCTTTTCACATTCATTTCTTCCTCTGTTCAAACAAGTAAACACAAACACAAACAAAGTAAGTCGATTCAACTAGAACAGAAGAAGATTACTATTTAAACTTGAATAATAGAATTCAAAACAACACTCCCCGGCAATATCGCCATTTTTGATAAACGCTTAACCACACCTCATCTAATACTAGGTGTGGGCGATCGTAATCTAGTATAAAACCCAATGAAAAGTTGGGGTCGAACCCACAGGGAGAGGTACAAGTTTGAATTTAGATACAAAGTTACAAATGTAATCTAATTGGTGGTAGGAATAGAAATTTATGAAAACATTTAGTTAAATTGAAAAGGGTGACAACAAATGTCAGATGGGGGGAATTGATTTGTCAATTAACACCTAACAAATACATAAACAGAGGTTTCAACAAGATAAAGAGAAATTCTCGGGATATGATCGATTATAAGCTAATTACGCTATATGGTCAATTGAAATTTAATAATAATTTTCTGAATCATTTTTGGTAGGCTAGAGTATAAGTGCAATAGTTTTCTGTCAAACAACTGTTGCTGTTCATGGGAGTTCTCTTGAACCTCGACAAGCTTAACACTACAAAACAGCCCAAGACCTTAATTTAACTACTCTCTCGAGCTATATAGGTAGGAATGAGTGAAAATTCACTCTCTCAAGCTGAACCCATAAGCACCCACATGATACAATCAATAACCTTTGTTTTAGAACCTCTCTCTCGAGCAAGCCCAAAGCACTAATCTAAAATTGTAGTTGCAACTACAATTCATGGGTTACTACTTAGCTATCAATAAAACACACATTAATTCCAAAGCTTTTAGCCATGAGCTGGGTAAAAGCTTCCAGGTCTTTATAATGGTCCAAATTGAATAAATTCCAAAACCCACTTGCAAATCCTCAAATTTAATTTTCAAAAGCTTTAAAGTCTACAATGGAACTCAAAAAAATAGAGAAAAATTCAAACTCTTGAATTTATGGAATCAGAACTCCTTGGAACTTCATTTAAAATTTCAATTTATAATTGCCAAATTTTTGGCCTGAAAGACCATTGGGCGAAGTAAGTCGCGCCTCGTCAAACCAGGTGATCCTCCCTTTGCTCCAACCCATCACCAATTTGCATTGGACATTTGTCTTTAGGGTTATGTGACTGTAGGCGATCATGGTATCTATCACGGAGTCGTTCGACAATCCACCAACTCCCCATTCCTATCGCCAAGTCGGTTCTTCCCTTGGGCTGGCATACTGGAACTTTGGGCGAGCTAAATAGCCACTCGGCAGTTCACCAAGTGGTCTTTGAAATCAGCATGATCGATTTTCTTCACTTCTTCAGCTTGTTTCTTTTTCTTGCCCAATAGAGTCCTTTCCTTTCTCCTTAGCCTTCATACCTGCAAATCAACACTTTAACATTAGTTTAGAGCATAAATTAGGCATTTGAGGACACTTAAACTATTAAAACGAAGCCCTAAATGAGTCAAAATCTCAAACTCATCACGTAGAAAAAGAAAATTTTATAAGGAAACGACTGAGGACGATATAGGCCGGCTACGTATCTCTTCTTGAGAATTAAGGTCGCACCTTGATTAAGTACAAATGAAAAGTTGAAAAGGGATAAAGTGGTGACCGAGGTTGCCTACATATATCATTTTTGAGAATTTACATCAGACATAGTTCATTACAGAGGAATAAAGTTCTAAACATAATTGATTGCAAGCAAAAAAAAAAGAGTGCAATGAAAAGATAGAATTACAAACTGACCCTTCACAAATATATCTCTTGACCGTATCGAAATTGATCTGTCTTGGCTATTCTGTGTGTCATGACCTAAGGGTACCCCCATTATGTAACATGGCGTATAAAACCCCGAAGGACTCCATACATGCTACTTAGTTCTCTTAACAAAATAAATAGAACAATAAGAGTAAAACAATAGTCCAAGTCCAAACATTTTAAAAAGAAAAGCGGAAGTCTAAACTCATGTATCATCATAGCCATCTAATAAAATAGAATGAAATTAGGCCTAGCCCATACATCATGTCCAAAAAGGAAAGACGAGAAATAAACCGAAGTATAATAAAACTCCATCATCGAAGTATGAGGACTGACCAAAGCTCGGAAAAAAAGTAGATCAACACCTACCCACCATACTAGTGACCCTAACTATCGGACCATACATTTGGAAAAAAATGTAGGCAAGAGTATGCGTTAGTAAAAAAATGCACTAAGTTTTATAGCTATGCATAAAGACATTTAAAACATTCTAAGAAAGGGAATTTCATTTCATGACATGCAATTTAACAACTAAAACATAATATAAGAGAGTTAGAAAACAAAAGTCATAGCATCATGGTCAATGCAAGATAACATCATTCTTAAAATTATTGAACACATATGAAATACTGCTTGAGTAACCTTAGTTCACTTTTGGTCTTATTGTGGGAAAATTAGCCTTAACCAACATAGAGACCATGTGAGCTATAACATAATCCCACGGTGTCTCCTATATCGAAAAGGGTTATTCTACTTGCCTAATGTAGAACAACGAACTTCTAGATTAAGTTGATCCACTAGCTAATCATCCTACGGGGGCACGTAGTTTATAGGATAAGGAGATTGTTAGTAGAAACCCGGTCTCTTCTAACAGGAGAGCTTCCATCTCAAGAGATTGTGTCTAGAAACCCGACCTCTACTAACGTGAGGGCTTCAATCTCAAGGATAAAATCAAAATATTACATGTCAAGCTCTACCAAGTCAACAAGGGTAACTCAATTGGATAAGGAAATGAGATACTTTCTATAGACCCTTTTAGCCACAATAGAATCACCAACAGGAGTAGAGACAAAAAAGGGATCTAATAGCACTTTGGGAAGCACACCAAACCTCATTGCCACATATGGCATCAAAAATTAAAAGGTAACACCAGGATCAAGTAAAGAAAAAACATGATGGTGGAAAACTTTCAACATACTGATAACTAGAAGTGCATAGAAGTGGTTTTTCTTGGTAGAATTGGAACCCGAATCTAGACCTTTTTACCTCCCTAGACTTTACCTTTAGTTTCTCCTATTTGATTATTTGTGCATGAACCATAAGACGAGAGATATCCATGTCACCAATGAACATGGCGGTACGACACTCTTTAACAACCATTTTGGACACACCCGACACAAACTTAGTCATCGTTGCCCTAGAATCGGCAACCATTGTTGAAGCATATTAAGATAATTGAGTGAAATTTAGAGCATACTCCCTCACACTCATACTTCGTTGATGAAGGTTAATAAACTCAAGAACCTTTGCTTCCCTAATTTCAAGGGGAAAGAAACTATCAAAAAAAAAGATTTAAACATTTCGCACTCTACGGTACTCGCTCCTACAGGTCTAGTTTCTTTCCATTGGTTGTACTACACTTGAGCAACAACTTTCAATTGATAAGCGTCCAATTCCTCCTTCTCTACCGGAGTCACTCCCATAATAGCAAGTACCTTATAGACCTCATGGATAAACTCTTGAAGATCTTCCTCAACCTTCGAGCCATAAATTCTGGAGGGTTCATCCTCGTAAAGTCCCTCAACTTTTGAATCCGTCCTACCCACATTTAGTTCACGGGGAATACCACCTCTCTATTTGCTAGGGCTGTCACATCTTGAGCCAACACTTGAAAAGCCAATCAATATTCTGTATTCGTAATTTGCCTAGCCAAAGGATCGACTGGAGCTTGAGGAGGAATTTGGGGAGGAGATTGTTGTTCAACATTCTCCCTTACATTACTTTTAGTGTAAGCTCTTCGCGTAGATATATCCTGTAGATCATAGGGTAATTATTAGGAGAGAGACTTAATAGAGTTAAATTATATGGCACAATTTTAGAGTAATGAAAGAAGTGGAGTTTCCTTATCATCTTGTAACCTCTCATACATAAATGTGGCGCGCCTCACACTAATGAACAAGACTCTACTAGACGTGGCCTATGATATATCCTAGGACCATTCTAAATGTGGCTCTGATACCAAGTTTGTCACGACCCAGGGGTATCTTCTAGATGTAACATGGCGTATAGAACCCCGAAGGACTCTATACAAGCCACTTAGCTCTCATAACATAAGAAATAGAACAATAAGAGTAAAACAATAGTCCAAATCCAAACATTTAATCAAGAAAAGCGGAAGTCTAAATTATGTCTCATCAAAACCGTCTAATACAATAGAATGAAATTGTGCCTAGCCCATACATCATGTCAAAAAAGGAAATACAAGAAATATAATAAAGTACAATAAAACTCCGTCGTCGAAGCATGAGGACCCACTAAACCTTTGAAAAATTGTAGATCAACACTTTGCCATGAAACTGTTGACCCTGATTGTCGGACCCTACATTTGGGGAAAATGTAGGCAGGAGTATGCGTGATGAGTCCACAAAATAGACTCATTTAGGGCTATATTTTGATAGTATTAGTGTCCTCAAATGCATATTTTGTCTCAATAAATGATGTAAATCCTTAAGTTTCAGGAATTTGAATTAATCGACAAAACATGGACTCTATCGAGCAAAAAGGACCAAGGCGGCTGAAAAAAGGAAGAAAAGACGACTTGAAGATCGCCTAATCCATTAGGCGAGTCGCCGAAAGGCTTCAAACCTCGCCTAATGTTCCAGTGAGCTGAGCCCAGAATGAAAAGATCAAGTCTGCGAGGAAAGGGAGCAGTCGGCGCATCGCTGAGCAGTTCCCTATCGCCCAATGAATCAAAACACGAAGATACTGAAGGCAAAAGCTAAAAGGCGATGACCAAAGGGCGAATCGCCAAGTGTATCAGTGATCTCGTCTATATACGTTGAGTGGTCCTTCGCAGCACAAATTTTCAAAAACTATAATACCTTTTTAATTATGTACCTAACTATCCAGAATTCGAAGAATCGACTTATTATTCAGTTTTTAGATATTTTTGAATTCTTAGAGTTTTTGGGAGACATTCTTCTTGAGTTTGAATGTTTTTAAGGTTTTCAACTACAACAAATTTGAGGTGGGTCTTGAATAATCTTCATCCTTGATGTGTTTAAAGACTTTTTTCATCGTACCAACTTGATGTAAATATTTGTTGGTATCGATTTCTATCTCTCTTTTCATGTCTAGCTAAAACCTCAATTCTTGGGGTGTGATTTTGTGAATATGGGTAAAATTTTCTATTGGTTGTTGCTTATTGTTAGTCTATTCGTTGTTTAAATGTGATTTCGTTTAGTAGTTGTGTTTTAACTTAATGAGATTGTACTTCCAAATAAGATTTCATCTTACCCTTTTTTGCTTGCTCAAGAGAGAGGTTTTAAAACTAAGAGTACTAAATTGATATCCAGTGGTTATTGGGTCGTGGTGGGTTTAGCTCGAGAGAGTGAATCCTAAGCCTTCTCCCATACATTCAGCTCGAGGGAGTGAATGGGCTAGGGTAGATGATGTGCTTAATTGCTGCAACTCGGTGTTCGAGAGAAACCGAGTTGATTCGGGGTAAGTTTTTCGAGAGAAAATTTACCCCTACTAAAGTCTAGCCTAGTTACAAATACTCAGTGATTTACTATGAAACGACCCCAAAAATGCCCGAAAATGTGCTTCGGAAACACCTATAATTGTAATTTCCATATATCTCAAAATCCGTGCATCATTTCGGAAATTCGACTTCATATTCTTATTCAGGGGGTCAAATTGAGTGGG
>JAJOOR010034963.1:0-26261 GCA_036250505.1 Solanum acaule | reverse complement strand
ATAAAAAGAGAAAATAAAAATAATTAATTACAAAGAACAAAATAATTTATTTTATTTTCTTAAGAATGTGAAAATAAAGAAAGAGAGGAAAAAAATAAAAAGAAGATAAACTAACAACAAATAGTAGAAATAATAAAATTATTACTAAATGGCATCTCTAATAAATGATAAAATAAAAAAAGAATAAAAAAATAAAAGAGAAAAGAATAAAGAAGAAAATAAAAAGAATAAATGAGAAAAGAATAAAAGATAAAATAAAAATAATAAATGAGAAAGAACAAACAAAATAATTAATGATAGGACAAAAAGAATAAATGAGAAAAAATAATGGGGGTATGGGCTGTAATTTTATTTTCAAATAATGAGTATTTCTTGAATTACTTTGGATTGGAGTATTAACATGTAATTATTTTTCATTTTATGGCCCAATTATGTAGTGCCCTGCCTCCCCCACCTCCCCCCCCCCCAAAAAAAAAATAAAAAATATATTAAATACAAGGCAATTTTTAATAATTTTTTACATGTATTAACTTAATTTAAATACAAGGCAAAGAAAATAAGAAAACTTTTCTTAAAAAAATAAAAATAATAGTTTTACACATGGCGGCGCATGTGTATCACCACACTACTTGAAGTTGGATATTGACTCCATATCCGCACAAAAGGTGCACGAAAAGACAGAAAAAATTATTTCAAGATGGCGGGGGATTCTCACGACTCCGATCGTCGTGATTGGCACACACACTAACTCTCTGGTGGGAGAACCACTACTACAACCAAACCCAAGCAACTAAACCAAAACTAAGACATTTAAGTTACGAAAGCAAGTTAAATACTAAGAATATAAATAGGGAGTTCCCATAAACTCCAACAAAAGTCTAACAAGAACTAAACAATGAGGAAGAAATAACCTAGAACTTGAAAGTCAATGCACCAAAATATCTAACAATGAACCAAGTCTTAAACAAGAAGGGATGCAACCTCAATCTAATGAACTAATTAACTAACTAAAACATAGTCTAAGTGCGAAAATGGTGGACATAGACGAAAGAGAATCCATGGCATCCCGAAAGAATTGGCTCACCCTTGAATTCGAACAATCACTGATCTCCTAAGCGTGGTCTGTCAGTAGCCGCTTGACGATGCCCTGTACTCAACAAAAATAAGAGCAATTGTAGTATTAGTACATAACCATAGTGTAATGGTAGAATCACGCGGCTATCCCACTAAGTGCAACATAAGCAAGTCAAGACAACATTATAATCACATGCACATATATCAACATATACAATATTATCAACAGTTACGAACAATGAACAACTTCACATTTTATATCAAATCATTGGTCCTCTCATGGAACCCAAACCCAAATAGTTAGTATACCGGAACATGGTATCCGTTCCCATAATTATGCCGGAACGTGCCAATCGATCCCATAGTTATGCCAGAACTTGGCAACTGATCCCATAGTTATGCCGAAACGTGGCAACTGATCCAAGTTAGTTATGCCGGAACGTGGCAACCGATCCAAGTTAGTTATGTCAGAATGTGGCAACCGATCCATTCAACACACCACAGTCACAATCACAAGTATATCATCAAGATCATACATTTAAGTCATGATTTCATGGTAATCATCATTCCTCTATCTCATTTACAACAAGTGTGATCAACATTGCAACATTCATACATAGATAAACATCATAATGAATCAAGAACAAACATACATCACCCAATCATAGAATCACAACCACCACTTACCTCGAAACAAGCTTGAAACCCTAATAAACTTGATCCTTCCCTTTCCTGATTCGTTCCGCTTGTTCTTGGTCTACAAATAATCAATATAATATGGGAATAAATAAACAATCACTAATTACCTGAATTACTAACAATTCTATGACCCTAGATCATACCCATGATCCCAATTATCCAATTTATAAGGGTTATCTCCGCCATAGAATCTATAACAAAACCTTCCCCATCAATATTCACCCATTCTATTACGTTCTACGGATCAACAAATCGGTTCGGGAAGTGAAAACCTTACTTTTAGCCTCAGGAATGGTGAAAAATGAGTAGGAGTCGCCTAGGGTTCGTTCCTTAGCTCTAAAAGTTGAAAAGTGCATAATAAGGTCGTTTAGGGGTTTATTAACGACCTTAAGTCGCGTCGAGCCCGCCACCACCCCGCTACAGCGCCCCTGCCAGAGTGGCAAAAGCTCCTGCCAAGGCAGCTTGCACGAACCAGTGAGCTATTTTAATAATTCCAAAATCTCCATTTCACAACACACCTCCAACCCACGACGCTCAGAAAATACCCTTCACGCTAAGATCTATTTGGGGAGTTCTGCTCACCCGAATTCAATTATGTAAAGTCATATGGATTCCTTAACGAGTTATCTAACTACTCACGCAATCAAAATCATAAATGATTCACCTGATTGTTACCAGATTTCCCTACACCTCAAGGACTCCAATTTCGTCCAAATCTGGACTAGGTTGGGAATATCCAAATACGACGAAAAAGTTTTCCGTCCCCAATGAGGGTAATAGGACCCTAGTTAATTTCAGGTGTGTCACTGGGATTTCGGTTATAGTTCAGGGGGTACTTGTGTCTTATCCCAAATTTGTTTTGTAAACTAAGAAAATTAAAGGGATAAGGCACAAGTAGCCCTTGAACTATACCCTAAATCCCAACGACATACCTAAACTTAACTAAGGTCCCATTATCCCCCTAAACACATTTTTTTTGTTGTATAATTTTGCTCCTT
Organism: Solanum acaule; assembly: GCA_036250505.1. Lineage (NCBI taxonomy): Eukaryota > Viridiplantae > Streptophyta > Magnoliopsida > Solanales > Solanaceae > Solanum > Solanum acaule. The sequence goes on along the minus strand of JAJOOR010034963.1, from coordinate 23,490 downwards.
TTGTGTTGATGTGACATAGAGATTATATTCACTCTCTTGGAAGCAAGTGAGGGCAAACAAATATGAGAAAATTTGATCAATATTAGACATATGTCCCTTTTTAATGGAATAAGACATAAGTACCCCCCTAAGATGACCAAAATTTCACCAACATACCTTAACTTAACTAGGGTCTTATTACCCCTCTAAACTATTTATAATGGAATAAATACACTTTAAAAGTTGACGTGGCTTAGAGTGTGTGCACTCTCTTAAAGGCAAATGATGAGTGAATAAATTGGACACATGTCCTTTTTTATTTGGTAACTTTTTAGTTAGTTAGTACACATAATTATTAATATTAAAACCTATATATATTTAATTATTTTCATTTCTTTATTTGTAAAATATTTATTTAAATTGCTCCCTCACTTTCACCTTTTTACTTTTTTGTTTCATTAATTTCTTGTCGTTTCACTTTTAATTATTTTAAAAAATTATGTGTATTTTTTAAAAATAATTTAAAGTATCCTTTAATTTTAATGTTTTAATTTTTTTATATTTTTATTTTATTTTCTTCTCTTCTTTTGATATCCTTTCGAAGTTAACTTATTTTAGATACAAGACATTTGAAATCAAATTAAAAGGAAAGACAGAGAAAATAAAAAGAATAAATAAAACCAATAGAAAAATAAAAGAGAAACAATGAATGAAGGTAAAGAAAAAAAAAACTTTTGATACAAAACAAAAAATTGGAATCCGATGTAACTGCCACATCGAGAAGGGAGAGTCTACTTGTCAAGGTAGAACTCCATATCATATCATATGCTATATGTGGATCCACTATCTAGGCTGTTCAAGGCGAACCTACGGGGGCACGTAGTTGGGAACTATAGGTTGCTACTAGGGACTATCAAATTTATGTTCTCTCGGTTCTAAGTTAAATCCCCACAAAATAGTCATTTTCATAAAGTTATCATCATACATGGAAACGTATAATTCAAATACTAATCCAAGCTTAAACATCATAGAGTAGCTCATTAAATCTTGAATCGAGCATAAGTGATAAAAATCTTTCACCAAGCCATAATTCCTTAATATGTGAGAAAATCCTTCCACAATTTCATTGATGTCCATCTTAAAGCAACCTAAATCATAAAACCTTTCTTTTCGTAAATCATGCATAACTTAATAAATTCATAATTCATAGATTCAAGCCTCTTCATAAATTCATTTATTTTAGGATTTATAGTCAAAATCATGATCAATGCACGAGTTCATGTGAAAACAATTGAAAAATATGTAAATGAGTCAAAACAATCATAACAAGATCAAAATTGAACAATTGGATCAAGACATTTAGAACCCATGAAAAATTGAATGAAAACCTAATCAATTGAATTGAAATTTGGTTTGGAGAATTGAGAATCCTTGGGGCTCAATGGGTGAATGAAACCCATTGATGAATCCCTACATACCTTCAAGATCAAAGCCTAGAATCAACGGTGAAAAGGAAACTTGACTTGGAAACCCAATCTTCTTTTTCCTTGATCTAGAGAGAAGATTTTTGAAGAAAACCTTCGAAATGATTTCGAGATTTGATTGACTGAAAGAGTTGGGGAAATTTTGGGGAAGAATAGAAATTATATGCTTAGAAATAAGGGTAAAACGACATAGTATAGGCCTCTAGTAAATAGGAAAAGACCCAAATACCCTTAAGAAATAATTGTCGGATGGTTCCTACAGGTTGGACCTATGGTTCGTAGAACTTTCTATGGTCTGTACTGGTCAACCTTAGAACCAACTTCAGAAACCCAAATTCACCACACTTCCCACGAGACCTTTCTATGGAACCCATCTAGGACCCGTCAAACCAACTATAAACCGTCAAAACCTTCCGTAGGACTAAGGTCTTAAACCAAATCTCTGAATCCATCCTTCGGGTGCCATCTACAGCTCGTCAAAACACCAATGCCGTAGGACTCTGGGGTCTACAATTCTTTTCCTATGGCCTGTAGGACTTCCTACGGTCCGTAGGTTTGGGTTCTATGATTCTATTCCTACGATTCATGCATTTATCAAATGACCCACTTACCAATTATTCAACGTTCGGACTAAATACGACAAAGTAAACACCCCTCCTGGATTCAAAACGGAAGAGAACCTACTCAGTAAAAAAACAAAAACATTTAACAAGAGTGATACTGTTAACTTATTCTCACATCCACACCTAAATAAAAAGAATAGGTATATAGGTGTCGATATTTCAATCGAGTACAAGTAAACAAACCCCATCATACTCGAGCCTGTAATTTGACAGTTAAAAAGTGTAATTTTATTAAGAGTGCCTTAATATCCCCTCTTTCCAAGTAGACATAATGTGTTCACATCTATTACGTGTGACCATTCAAGCTGTAAAGAAGACGCCTTAGTTCAACATCTCATAGCTTCATGATAGAGTCAAATGAAGCAATACACAGACAAAAAATAAAACAAAACCAATAAGCTCAAAGAAATAAAAGGTTAGGTGCAATACATTAAATCAGCACACACCAAAAATCCATTTCCTCGACGGTTAAAGTGAAATTGTATCTCTCTAGATTTTTTTTACTCGCAAGGGGATTACAGGCAAAGTCACAAAGGATATTAATTTTGTCTGAACTTTGTACAGACAGTAAAACTGCATAAAAGAATGACCAATTGTTAATATGTAATAATCACTTCACATACATCAAAGATATAAATAAAAGAATGACCAATTGTTAATATGTAATAATCACTTCACATACATCAAAGATATAAAGAGAAAAGGTACACTGATCCAATTTAATGTTCTTCAACCCTCCAATAGCAGCCAAATATTTATTAAAGAACAAATGGGACCATACCTTATGACCCCAAAATCTTTTGACTGCTCGATTCTCCCCAACTTTACGAACATAAATCTTGTTAACACTGGAGCCGACTGCAAAAAAATTGTTGTCTAGCCAATCAACATCAAGCATACATGAATGACAATAGTGAGAGAATATGCAAAACAAAATAAAATCTATCCTTGCCAATCTATGAGGTGAAATAAAAATAAAAAATTAAGACAAGACCAAAAAAGGGCAACAAAACACCTAAGAGAAAATTAAATTGATGCCTCGATTCTCCGGATTTCACATTCCAAACAACGATAGTTCTATCAGCGCTACCACTAAGGAGATAATCACCTTTCTTATTCCACTTCAAACATAAGATTGTCCCTTTATGTTAGTTAAGATTTCTAAGCAATATCCTTGGATGAATTGTCAGTTATAGTTATCAGTAAGAGAAAACAATCCAGTTTTATGACAACAAGAGTATCCCTCCATGCCCCTTACCAGATCGGTTCCATATTCTGGCTTGGCCATCGTAAGAACCTGTCGCAAACAGGGTACCCTTGCTCTGCACAAGAGAAATTCATAAATAAAAGATCGAATAATAATTAGAAAATCAAATTGGTAAGCACAAGAAATGCAGTCTAATTTCAAAAAGTCCACTCGAAAAGTATACATCAACGAAAGTCAGCCCAAAACAAGCATTAGAAAACTCACATTCCAATCAAGTGTTATAACATCATTTTTCTCAGTTGCTCGACTTTCCAAATGCTTCAAAACCATAACATTTGGAGGCATCCTTTGGATAGTAGAATTACCTGAACCATCTCCAATAGTTCAAATTCTGGCAGTAGCGTCTCCAGACCTAAATTGATATTACACATGGTTAGCTACAAGAGAGATGGTTCCTTTGAAGAGTCTAAGACTACTCTCAACTTAGAAGTATCATTATAATATAATTATTTAACCATATGCTACTATCATGATATCACCAACCAATTAGACATTCAAAGTCCCTGTGCTTATGATGATTTTTTCTTAAAGTTGTAAATTCAAAAGAGAATTAGAAACAGAAATATAAGTATAAACATGAGTTGATTCACAGACGAGAGCAACAAAAAAAATGGAACTAATACTTACCCAGATGCAAGAAGTGACCCTTCTAGACTCCAAGCACAAACAAAAACCTGGCATGAGTTTAGGAACAAGAGAAAATTTAAATGTTAATATAGAAGAGATAAAAGATATAAGATTTATCATTTTGTCAATTAAGAAATCATTGTCACTCCCCGAGCCTACACCCTGGACGTAACTAGCACTCGAGAACCATTGCTGGTTCCCAAGCAAACCATTGGCCTGACTCAATACTCAGCGAAAGAGTTACTGAACATTAGATAGACTCAAAAGTAAAGATTTAACTCAAAAGTCTCAAAACATTTAGAAACATTCAACTGGCCAAAATAGGCAACTCAAGTCTAAAACATTAACAATTGGAAATGAAACAGACTTCTCAAAGCTCTACTATCTATGAAGCCTCTAAGTACTACAGTGGATGTCAGGACAAGACCCCCGATCATCCTAACAAACTAAAAATAAAAGGAAAGTGTGGATCCCTCCGAAAAGTAAGAAGGCTTACCAGTCAAAATCTGGGATTGGAAGTGGTATCAACGGAGCGCCTGTTGATGACCCTGGTTACCAGTATCTACATCATGAAATATGCAGACCAAATGACATCAGTACATAGAATGGACGAGCATGTAAGGGGAACTCTAAAGCACAGACATAAGCTTGATCTGATAGAAAGAAATTACATACTTACCTCATCTCAACTCAACTTAACTCAAAGATACTCAAGGATACTCGAAGATACTCAAAATACTGAAACTCAGAAATACTCAACTCAGTTCAAGAATACTCAACTTATTATAAAGCAACAATAAAAGATACAGTATAAGGAAAGATTTTAAAATAGTAAATGACAACTCAAATTATTTAAAAATACAATAATAACTCTTTACTCTTATTTGGGAGATTCTCTAACCAAAAACCATCACTATGAACTATGTGATGATACATCGTCTCGCCCACACTACCAGAACTGTCTAATACCTTGCCGGAGTATAAGACATCCTCAACTAAGTATATCCTCTTAGATATTCTTAAAATAAATAAGTAATCATCTAAAAAGTATGACCCTTTACCCATGTTGGCATACATGATTTATGAGGACTTTGAGTTGTCTGAGCTCGTCCCCATATCGGTGCTCAATACTACTCCTAATAATATAAATCATGCTCATATGTTTAAAAACATTTCCTCATCCTCAAATTTGAGATTATTACAGGAAAGATTCTCTTAAAAGAGATAGTTCTCAAAAACTTCTCATGAACTCATTTGGAAATCAATGTTTCCTCTCACTTTAAATTGAAAAGTATTTATTCTTGGGAATACTTAGTTCCCATATATTTATTTTAAAAAAGAAACTCAACTCTGATCATCCTCATACTCAAGTACTCAGGTCTTAAAACAAGTTTCAAAAGATTGTAAAAGACTTCTCTTAATGTCTCAAAGAACTTCCTCAAACTTTACTCTTAACTCTATCTTGAATTTGAATTATGGATTCAAGAGTTATGACTTGGATATGAATGATCTCTCAAGTATTAATGAAGATTTAAAGTGTGGATATCGAGTAGAAAACATAGGTACAATTCAAGGGAACTCACACGGAAAGAAGGTCAGAAGGGTATGGGACCTGGCGACCCAGGCGCACAGAGTGGCGCGGGGCACCAACCCCTAAACTACTGAAGGTGGTTTAGGGCGCACTGAGTGGCGCGGTGTACCAGGCCCCAAACTACTAATGGTGGTTTGTGGCGCACTGAGTGGCGCGGAGCCCCATCCCTATGCCCAGATTTTGATGAATTTTCTTGCTTTAATTTCATGTCTAACTCCCCTAGAATCAAACAATTTCCCTCAAACTCTTTTGGATTATTAGACTGAACATAATTACAATGAAATCCACTCAAAATTACTCAAGAAAAATAATCAAACGCAAGACCCTCATCTCAAGAACTCATCAAAACCCCATTGTTAAAAAACGAAGAACAAAACCTCAAGAACTCAAATAATTCAAACTCAAGAACGAAATTACGAATAAAAATGACATAATTGGCGTGTGGGTGAACGAACCCAACACTATGAGAACTTACATAACTCGAAAGAACTAAGATCTTGGCGATTTTCCTCGAAATCTTGAAGAACTTCTTGAAACTCCTCTTTTCTCCTCTTTAAGCTTTTCCAAACGTTTTTAGTCTTAAGCAAAATCTAATTATATTATGCTTTGACCCATAATTTGGGTGTAAAAACGTGTGGACTAAGTGGGGGTAAGGAAAAGACAAAAATACCCCGCCACAATTTGGATGAATTTCCTTAACTGGATAGGCTGAACTCAAACGGGCATATCTCCCTCATCCGAAATCGAAATTTAGCAATCTCGGTGGCATTGGAAAGAGGACTCAAAGATATTTCATTTGATATCTCATGGACCACCTAAATCATCTTTTGCTGAAAGTTATGGTCATTTGAAGTTGACCCTAAACTCACAATTGAAATCTTACTTGCGAAAATCTCAACTTAGCTCTTTCTAATTTAGTTCTTTTTGAAATTAGTTCTTTCCAAGACCGAGGTGTTACAATATCTCCCCATTGGGAACATTCTTCCTCAATGAGATCGCTCTAAATAGAACTGAGGGTGGAAATATCTAACACCCAGCTCTAACACCCAACATGCAATTTAACACAACATAGCATATCAATTAAAAAAAGTGTTTTACAAAAAAAAATCATTACCTTGGTCTGGAATTTCTCCGAAAGTAAATAGATATGGGTATCTCTTCTTCATATCCTCCTCAACCTCCCAAGTAGCTTCCTCAACAAACTGATTTCTCTATAAGACCTTGACTGATGCAACCTCCTTGGTCCTTAACTTGCGAACCTAACGATCAAGTATCTCAACGGGTATCTCCTCATACGACAGGCTATCTTTAATACCAATATTCTCTGTAGGTATGACAAGTAAAGGATCTCCCATGTATTTCTTTAACATAGATATGTGAAACACCGGATGTACAACAACTAACTCTGGCGGTAGCTCTAACTCATAAGCTACATTGCCTATTCTCTTGGATATCCTGTTAGGACCAATATACCGGGGACAGAGTTTCCCCTTCTTGCAAAACCTTATAAATTCGTTTATGGGGGAAACCTTCAAGTAAACCCAATCATCTACCTCGAACTCTAAGTCTCTTATCCTTGCATCAATATAGGATTTATGACGACTTTGTGTTGTTCTCAACCTCTCTTGAATGATCTTCACTTTATCCATAGCTTGATGAACCAAGTTTGGTCATATCAACCCAGCTTCACCAACCTCAAACTAGCCAATAGGAGATCTACATCGTCTGGCATAAAGAGCCTCATAAGGAGCCATCTGGATGCTAGAGTGATAACTATTATTATAAGCAAACTCTATCACAGGTAAGTGATCATCCCAATTACCCTTGAAATCGATCACACAATATCTCAACATATCCTCTAAAGTCTGAATCGTACGCTCTGCTTGACCATCAGTCTGAGGATGGAAAGCGGTACTCAAATTCAACTTCGAACCCAAACCTTTCTGGAAAGACTTCCAAAATAATGCGGTGAATTGCGCACCTCTATCTGAAATAATGGACACTGGAACTACATGAAATCTGACTATCTCTTGAATATATAATCTGGCATAATCCTTTGTTGAATAGGTAGTCTTTTACAGGCAAAAAGTGGGCTAATTTAGTCATCAGATCTACGATCACCAAAAATGAATCATGTTGCCTGCAAGACCACGACAAACTAGTAATAAAATTCATTTTGATCATTGATGAATAATGTATCAAGCACACCTCATCTAATTCTAGGTGTAAACGATCATTAAGCAATATCAAACCCAACAAATGAGTTGGGGTCGAATCCCACATGGAGCAGTAAGTGTTCAAATTCAATTAAGAAATACGAATGTGATCTAACTAGATATATGAATAGAAATTATCAAAAAAGACATGAAACAAATCAAAAGGGGTGACACGAATGTCAGATGGGGGGTGTTGGTTTGCAATTATCAACTACAATGCAGTCACAAACAACTTGAAATAACAATAAGGAGAGGAATTCTCGGGATGTTATCGATTATATGAAAATTTCGATATATGGGTAATTGAAACAACTAGTAAATAGCTAAAAATCAGTGGGTAGGCTAGACTATAAGGGAGATAGCTTTCTCTCAAACAACTATCCTGAATCAGGTGATTTCTCTCGAACATCAACAATCATTGCAATTAAGAACAACCCACAACCTTAATATATCTTCTCTTTTGAGCAAGATGGGTAGGATTGGGTTTAGGATTTACTGTCTCGAGTTGAACCCAAATCAACCCAATACCTACAAACCATTAATCACAAGACTTAGTCCTACAACATCTCTCTCGAGCAAGCTAAGAACACAAAAATAGAACTGCATTTGCAGCTACAATTCAAAAATTAAACCTCAACTAATGATTAAACCCACTTCAATATAACATTTAAACTAGTAATTAGCAATACCCATAAACTAATTCAACCCATAATTACATGATCACACCCCAAGAATTGAGGTTTTAGCCAAACATCATAAAAGGGTAAAAACGGTTACCAAATCGATTAGCCATCAACTGGTTAAGAGTAATTTAGCCTTTACTGGGCTTCAATTTGTAGAAAATTCAAAATCCACTTGTAAAATCTCCAAATTGAGTCTTAAAAAGCCTTCAAGTCTACTAAGAAACAATAAAAAACTCCAGAGAAAACTGTTCTAGACTAATTCTGCCTTTCTAGTTAATTGTTAAAAATCTAATTTATAGTAGCCAAAAACAAGCCACGAAGGGCCATTAGGCTAGGTAAGTCGGGCTCGCCGAGTAGTTCAGTGAACCATCCTCTTCTCTTTCTATCGCCTTTTTGCATTTGCTCTTAGCATCCTCAAGTGTTGTAACTGTGGACAATCACTCTTGGCATTGCGGAACTGCTCGACGATTTGCCGACTGCCCCTTTTCTGTTGTCGACTTGGTTTCTTCCCTCAGGGATAGCACACTGGAACTTTAGGCGGTCAAATAGCCACTTCGGCGATTCACTAAGTGCTGTTGGCGATCATCAAGCTTGCTATTCTTCACTTCTTCAGTTTGTTTTGTTCCTTTTTTCCTGTTAGTGTCCATGCTTTGCTTTGCTTTGCAATTCATATACTTGAAAATCAAGGCTCTAACATCAGTTTATGACACAAATTAAGCATTTGAGGACACTAAATCTATATAAACAAAGCCCTAAATGAGTCCAAATCTAGGACTTATAAACACCCCCAACTTAAACTTTTGTTTGTCCTCAAGTAAAACTTAAGATCAACAGTTCAAAAAAGATGTCTCAAATTGTACTGAATAAGACTCAACATGAATGAACACAACAATGTTCAACTTACTCATGCAATGATCAATTGTGCACTCAAAGATTCAAATTGTGACTCACCATTATCAAAGATACTCAAGTCCACAATACTTGCTACAAATTCAAGTTCAAGCTCAACAAAAGTACTCAAATGCCCTCACAACAAAGATGATTCCATATTCACACAAAATTCTTCAACAATTCAAGGATGCAGAATCACATAAAACTCTCACACTCACAAAGATGAACACTTGCATGACTTGACCCATAGGTTTCCCTTTGTTTTCAATCAACATTCATTTCAGCTCACTCAAGATCACAAAGGTCTTTTTTTAGGCTTGTAACTGGGCTGAGTGTAAGGGTATGGCCATTTAGGCTTATTGGGTTCTACCTTCATGAAGTGTGTTCTGAACATCACTTTTCCTCCTTATATTTAACATTTAAATCATGATCATAATCCACCCCATTATTCAACTTCAAATGAACTACCAGATTTCCCATTTCTTTTGCAACTTCCACTACTTTATTTCATAAGTTTTTCATTCTTTTTCTTTGCTTTCTTCCTTTTTTTCCATTTAATTTTCACTACTTTTTTTACATGGAGGGGTTCAATCTTTTTCAAAACCATTACTCAAGGGGAACTTTCTCACACTTCTTGATTTTCCTTCTCTTTTCACCACACCCCGAACTTAGGCTTTTGGCCTAAGTTGGTTATTCAACAAACCACACTTCATGAAAGTTATGGGTAAATGGATAACGAGGGATCACAATTGTTCAAGTTTCTTCTAAGAAAAGGATAAGGCTCAAGAGGGTTCAATCAAGGTTCACATATCTTACAAGGTTGGCCACAAAAGAGGTATATTGTCAAATTATTTCACTATTCACAAGGGTTCGCTCTGCAGCAGGTCTACAAGCAAGGTAAGTAGGTCCATTACCAAAATTTTTGGCCTAAGATCATTTCAAGTGCTTGCATCACTTAGCCAACCAGACCAATGGGGTAAAGTCTAGGTGTCATCACACACAATGTTCAAAGTAATCTCAACACACAAGGCCTTAACACCAATATAGAACAAGACTTCACAATTTTTAGCTAATGTGCAATGTTCATCACAAGAGACTCATTCCATAACCGGTTAGTCACAACGAGATGCTAAAAGTTCATACATTGTCTATGCAGCTTCATTGGCCTCATCGTAGCCGCACATTCATTTCGTTCAATTAAGAGCACTATTTAAGTCATCAGTATTGATCATAACCGACACTCAAATTCACATAAGAACAACCATAATCACACACAAAAAAGGTAGAAAATTTAAAATTAGGTTAAAAAAGTTTTCATTCAAAACAAGGGACATTAGCTAAAATATCCGCAAAATCAAGATCAAAACACATATATAGATCACAAACCCCAATATTCACAAACAAAATAGAATCACAAGAGGTCGGTATGGAAATACCTCACCCCACCCATAAAAAAAATAGTTTTCCTCAAAAGTAACTAAAACTAAGACAAGCAGTTATCTTGGGGTGAAGTCTGCATCTCAATTGCTCCATCTGTCGGGGAATCAGTTCTCGGTGTCACACCCACAAGACAACACTAGAACCTGCCACATAAGTATCTCTCAAGGAGGTCTGAACAACAACATGTACCATAGCTTCCTCTACCTCATTCAGGCCCTCAAACATAATCTCCTCCTGAGCACCAAGCTGCTCCTCATTAGTCTCAGCCTCAAACTCTGCAGCTGCATCATCAGAGTAGGCAATACTGCCTCTACAGGTAATGACTCAATATCAACTGACGGGGAAGTATCCACTGGAGCTGCCTTCCTTCTCTCAGCCTCATCCTTCAGGTACTCGGCCTCAATATGCCAGATGTCAGTAGAGGATGTGGTAGTCACCTCCACATCCACCTTCTCATCACGTGGAACATAGGCTCATTTGCATAGCTCGGTGATCAATACCAGAAAATGTAGAGATGTTTAGCGCTGCTTGGCCCTCATGGACATCTCATGTCCAATGATCACACTGAAATTCAGGCTCAACCTAGCAATAATGGATCCAAGGCAGGCCACATTTATGTAGCAGAGGATCAACTCGTTCTGGGATGGCATGATTATGATTCTAATAAACCAGAACCAATACCTCGCCGCCACATTGAGATCTTTCTTCTCTATGGGCACTCCGGCCTCAATCCACCTAGGAGTACCGTCAGAAAGGAGAAGAGCTAGCCAAGTTTTCATGTCCTCCAATTCTACTTTCGTGATCATACTCTAGTAATCATCTGTGAAGTTGTAAGTGCATCCCAAGACGACATTTATATCATCACTATTACACTTTACCTTCTTCCTCCGGACAATCACTGAATCTACTAGTTTAAAAGTGTTGGCTTTCCTCTTCTCTTGTGGCACCAACTCTCCGTAGGCCAAGTAGAACTCCCGAAACCAATTGGGGATGTAGGGACCCAGGGATTTAGTGAAGATCTAAAATTTGTAGGACTTCAGGGTGCTCCAAATCTCAGGATACCTATCCACCACACTATTTGTGGACAACCTCTTCTCCTCAATGATAGTCCTCATTCCCTCGGCCTTTAGTCTGTTGAGCGACCGGGGAGAAGGACCCTGTACAGGTATCTGGGACCACAGTCTAAACTAACGCTGGAGGGGGAGGATAAGTTGGAGGCACCTGGATCCTAGATGGATCATGAATCCCCTTTGGCGCATTTCTACTCTCTGGGCAAGTAAAAGTTGGTCATCCTCAGGTTCAGAGATGGAAGCCTGAGAATCATGGGATTCTCCCTCGCTCTCTAATGAGGTAAGGTGAGTCGCGTAGACTCCCTCACTATTGGAGCTGACCTCCAGTGACTCAACTACAGTCGCCTTGCCCTTTCCTTTCCTTTTTCCTTCCTTGGTAGGGAGTTTAGATGTTTTTTCCTTGGAAACAACTTCTTCCTCGTTAATTATGACTTCTCTTACCTACTTGCGGGGAGACATGTCTCTTCCTGACACTTTTGGTCTGGCCATATCTGCAAAACACATAGAAAAATGTTAGAAACAATTCAAGAAAAGTGCAGAAATGAAGTTGCAGATAGACTTGTCGAACTAGTCGATGAGTCGTCGAGTCATTTAGGCGAGCTAGATCGGGCTCGCCAAAAGTACTAGCTCAAAAAATATCCATAATTAAGGCATGTCTGTGATGTTTAGGGCCATTCAACGAATCTCCGACAATAATCGGCGAGCTTGGGGTAGCCCGCCAAAAGTTACAGTGCATTTTAGGGGTTAGGGGCGCATAAAGGGCGATATAAGGAACCTTTCGGCGAGATCAAGCTTCCCACCGAAAGTTACAGAATTAAATCAACTAAACCTTCATATTAAAGGTGATCTGAGGGGGACTTCAGTGAATCGTAGAACCATTTGGCGAGCTCGATGCAGCTCGCCAAACGGCCCAACGTGCCAGTCTTCAACCCCATTTCCCAAAATCAAACTTGCAGCCCCCGATTTCAAAATCAAACGCACACAAAATTCAATTAGCACTAGACCCATATGACCCATGCCCTCGGGGTACTCAGACTTCCCCCTATTTGGCCAAAATTGGCCATTTGACGACTTTTACCCTTAATAATGATGTCAAACGCTCCATCATCGGGAAAATTATGCCATTTGGAACAACTCCGGGTTACTTAGACTTTAGCCAACTAGACCCATTGCAAAATTACCATAACCCAAATTAGAACCAATTTTAGTGCACAAAACATAGGAAACGATCTATTTAAGCACTTAGGCATGCATTTCAAATCAACACGGACAAACCAACACAATGCAGACAATTTAAGCAATTACCCAACATCAAACATAACACAGTTACCTATTACATTCGAGTTCAACCAAACAAATAAAGTGCGGGGTTTGTAAAATGCCGAATTTCCAAATTTGAATAGCTAGGCGGCAAAGATTTTGAATTTCGAGCATGAGATAAAAAAAAAATGCGAGTAAAATAGTAAAATAAAGAAGATTAACTAATGCGTGAGAGAGTCTGAGAGTTGAACATAAGAGAATATGAAGGAGTTTGAAATTTTAAACCGATTGGCCTTTAAATCCTTTCAATTTCTGGCACTATTAGTGAAGTAAGTCATCCTCGCTGACCCACTTGGTGACGCACCGAGTGGTACCTTACCTCGCCGAGTTTTACAGGACCTTTAGGAAATTTGGGGGTTCAAATGGCGGACAAAAGTAGGCTCGCTGACCTGTTCGGTGAGTCACCGATTGAGCAATTAGCCCACCGAGTTTTACAAACTTTCACTTCGAACTTGGTGGGTCCAATGGTAGTCCAGGTTGGGCTCGCCAACCTGTTTGGTGTGTCACCGAATGGACCTTTGGCTCGCCAAACTGCCCATTTTCCAATACTTTTCACCTTTTCACTTGCACCATCAACACCCATTATTCAAAAATTAAAAACTTGGGTTGCCTCCTAAGAAGCGCCTTAGTTAATGTCGTGGCACGACGAGGATACCAAATCAAGCTTCATATTTGGTGTTTGCCATTGTGTCACTAGGCAACCCCCCTTGTTGTCTTGGATTCAAATGTGAAGAAATTTGACCCATTCAGGTCTCCAGCTGCTTAATAGAGACTGAGTGACAGGTCACCGTCTGTTTGAGAGTCGAGACTTCCTTTTTTATCTCTTTCAACACTTTGTCAGACCCTTCAAGTTTGTTAATAATGGATGAGAGCATATCTTCTCTCAAGCAACCTTCAAAATCCTTGGGCTTTTGACGCTCATGGGGAGGAACATACCTATCCTTCTCCCCCTCTCTTTCTTTCCAAGTGGCGTTACGATCATGCCATTCTCTATCACGGTTTTTCCAACCCTCATCTCTATTTTATACTTGATTTCCACCCTGTGTTGGGTAGTTTGCACGATAACCTCCTCCTTGATTGGCTAGGAAGTTTACTTCCTCATTGTACAATGCTTTAAATTTTGCTTCATCGGGGTTTACTCCACCAACACCCACAATATTAACACTCCTTTCACCAGCACCCATGACATTTTAGCCAAGATATCCAGCTGGGTCATCACTTTGGCCATGTTTTGGTCTCTCTCTTGATCCTTTTCGATATGATATTTTGTCATTTTGAAAGTAAGAGGAGAGACTTAGTCTTCGCGAGTGTGCCATGCCTTGTTAATCTTGGTCATGCAATCAAGGAGTTGGGGTACCACTGCATATGGTTGTTGCTTTATACAACCCGAAGAAAGTTGATCAGCCACTCTTTTGTTTACCAAATCAAGGCTCCTATAGAAATGTTGCAGCACTACATTATCGGGAAGTCCATGAATTGGCCATTGAAGCACCAGATTCTTAAATCTCAGCCATGTCTAATGGATTGGCTCACCTTCCAAGCGTTTGAAACCTTGGATGCCATCTCTTAGATTCATCATCTTCGATGGGGGGAAAATATCACTTGAAATGTTGTGGTTAGCTCATCCGAAGAAGTGATAGAGTCCCTCGATAACTCAACCAACCATTTAGTAGCTTTACCCATCAAAGAGAACATGAACAACCTGAGATGGACCGATTCTTGCGACATGTTATTAAATGAGAACGGTCCACAAACATCCATAAAGTTCCTAATATGCTCATGGGGATCTAATGAGTCCACAAATTGGACTCATTTAGGGCTATGCTTTAATAGAATTAGTGTCCTCAAATGTATATTTTGTCTCTATATTTGATGAAAACCCTTAGGTTTTAGGTATTTGGGGTTTGAGGGAAAGCATGGACACTACTTAGCAAAAAGGAACAAAGGCAGCTGAAAGAATGAAGAAATGAAGATCTGAGAATTGCTGAACACGTTCGGCGAGTCGCCAAAAGGTCTTATCCTCGCCTTTTGTTCCAGTGTACTGAGCCCCGAAGGAAAAGATCAAATCGACGGTGAAATGGAGCAGTCAGCGTGTCGCTGAACAGTTCCACGAAGCAATACTATACCGCCCAATGATCCAGTACGCGAATATGCTGAAGGCAAGAGTTGAAAGGCTATGAAGCAGACCAAAGGGTGGATCACTGAGTGTATCGGCGTTCCCGACTAACTACGCCGAATGGCTCCTTCGCAGCACATTTTATGAAAACTATATATACTAGTTCAATTTTTAGTCTTAGCAGTCATTTTTAGTTGTATTAAGTTTAGAATACAATTTTGAGAGACAATATTATCTTTATGTTTTGAGAGGGTTTTGAAGAACTTTAAGATTCAAAGGGTTTCAACTATAAGATTTTGGACTTGGGTCTTGTGGATTCTTCACTCTTGACATGTTTTAAGACTTAATTTTGCATACCCATTGATGGAAACTGAGATTGGTATAACTTTTTATCTCTTTTACATGTCTAGCTAAAACCCAAATTCTTGAGGTGTGATTTTGTAAATTTGGGTTAGATTATCTATTGGGTCTTCCTTGTTGATGGTTTATTTGTTGTGTAAATGTGATTTTGTTTAGTAGTTGTGGTGGAACTTAATGAAATTGTAGTTACAAATACGATTTCAACTTTGTGTTTTCGGCTTGCGAGATAGAGGTCGTAAAACTAAGACTACTAAATTGATGGCCGGTGGGATTGGATCAACATTAGGTTTAACTAGAGAGACTGAACCCTAGTCCTTCTCCCACACATTCAGCTCGAGAGAGTGAGTTGGCTAAGGCAGAGGCTGTGCTTAAAGCGGTAACTCGGTGTTCGAGAGAAACTGGGTTGATTCGGGGTAAGTTGCTCGAGAGAGAATTTACCCCCACTATAGTCTAGCCTAGTCACAAATATTCAACGAATTTACTATCAAAAGTATGTACCCAATAGTCTAGTTTAGCCCATATTCCTATCAAATCCCAAGAATCCCGTCTCCATATTCGTATCTCTATTTATTTTTTGTTGATTTTGCTATTTTCTTATTTTCAAACCTCCCATTGATAATTGATACTCGTGTCAAACTCTTTAATTTGTCATGTCTTTATTCGATAAAGTGTTTAGCCATGGTTAGCTTTAGCATTTTCGCTCTTAACCACTAATTTTTAGGAATCGCTCCCTTGGGACTCGATCCCAACCCTTGATTGGGTTACTTTACTATTGTACGATCGTAGACACTTGCATTGGAAGTTGTGTCTTGATTACGCAAACATCAAAATGGTGCCGTTGTCGGGGAGTGGTGTTACATGAATTTTTTTGGTTAAGACGAATTTTGCTTTTGATACTCGTAATTTACTAACTTTATTTTTAGTTTTGTTTTGCTTTGAAGTTGTTGATGTAGGCAGATACCCTGAGTATGGGTGAGGGAAATTGTAGCAACTCGGCTAAGAAAAGTCAAGAAGTCGATAGGGACTTCAAGTTAACCGCATTGGTAACTCAGCGGAACGCGTTGGGCACCAGAATATCAAAGGTGGGAAACCAGTGCAAGAGCCAAGGAAGGTACATACCCCCTTATGAGAAGAAACTGTCTAGAGACAAGGAGAACAATCGTGTCGAGGACACACTCCAAATCAATCTCGAAAAGATCACCGCACAAGATCGAATGTTGGAAGAGATGAAGGAGAATATTGAAGTGTTGAATCAAATGATTGGCTCCTATTCTAGATCGATCCAGTTGATTAGGACACTCATAAGTTATGCAGTGCCTCCTCTTCACTCAAATGAACTATTGGGGTTACATAGTAACACTAGGACCAACCCTACCAATGGAGAGTGAGTAAGGACTCACGTCGTGCCACGATGTTAACTAAGACGCTTTTTGGGAGGCAACCCAAGCTTTTAAATGATTTTATAAATAATGGTGTATTAGTGGTGTAGGTTTAAATGCTGAAAGTATTTGGAGAATGCATATCGACGAGTACAATGGTCAGTCGGTGAATCGCCAAAATGGTCGGCGTGCCCGATTTGATCCGCCGTTTGACTCCACACAAGACTTGGTGTCTATAAAAATCAGCAAGCCAAGTGACCACTCAGCGTGTTTCCGAGTGGATCGGCGAGTGCGACTAATGTCGCCGAATGGGCGTGAACTGGACGGTTTATACTGGCCAAGAGTCTTAGAGTTTGAAATCCTTCACTTTCCCTTGCTTTTAATCTTCACAAACTTACACCAAGGTAGTATTTTCAATATTTTTATATTCCATTAGTATTTTAGTTGTTGATTGGTTCTCGAAACTAGGATTTCTTTGCTGCCTAGCTTTTCAATCGCATTTTAATCAACATATAAGGTTGGTTTCCGAATCCCGAGTTTACATTCAAAAATTTTGTACTCACTTGCAATGATCGTAGCGTGTTGTTTTGTGCTGGGCCTCTCTGATATAGTTAGAATGCTTAAATGCCAAGTTTAATTTGAAAATCTTGCCCGTATTGTTTTGATCGTCAAATGCCCGTAATTTTTGTGCCTTTAAATGAATGAAATTGTATTGGGTTGTGGTTGCGTGTTGTGTAGATTGATTGGGTGAAGTCTCAGTAGCCCATGTTTGTGCTAAATGACAAAATCTGCTCAATGATAGAACGGGTAACACCACTCTTAAGAGAAAATATCGTCAAATGGCCAAATTTGGCAAAATTGGGAAAAATTTGAGTATCCCGGGGTGATGGGTAGTAGAAGTCTTGTTTGAATTCCATTAGTGCATGCTTTGATTTTGTTTTCGGGGGTTGCGGGGTTGAATTCGAGAAGGTGGATTGAAAATGGGCACGTTGGGCCGTTCAGAGAGTTGGGTCGAGCTCGCCGAATTACTCGTTGTTTCTCCTAATGTGTTCATCTCACTTTTAATTTCGTGTTAAATTTGTGGTTTGAGTCTGTAACTTTTGGTGAGAAGCCAGAGGTCGCCGAAAGCAATCGGCGACTCACCGAAAGTACTCTTAATCGCTCGTTATTTGCACCCCTGATATCCTTGTTGAACTGTACCTTTCGGGGGACAAACCTTTGCTTGCCAAAACTAGTCGACAATCGCCGAAGGGCCTTCCTATCGCCGACTTGCCATAATTTTTAAGTCAATCCCTTCGGTGAGCCCGACTTATTTCGCCAAAGAGGTTCGGCGACTTGCCGAATGGATTGGCGAGTTTGTCTCCAATAGATTTTCTGTCCTTATGTTTGATTTTCTCTTAATTTGTTTTGATCTTTTGCAGATATGGTACTTACAAATCTAACCATGCAACCTCAGAAGAAAGCAAAGGGCATAACCATAAACGAGGGAGGGGGGGTCAAATCCTCCAAAGAGGAAAGGAGAAGAACTCCCATTGGGAGATAAAGGCAAAAGGAAGAAGCACATAGCTAGGAAAGGAGTAGGTATTGAAACCCAGGTGGAATTTTCTGAACCAGAAGACGAGGAGTCTTTGACTCATCGAAAGAGTAGACGCAAGGCTAGATCTCTATCCTCGCCCACCAGAGTTCCCGCAGCTACCACGCCACCTGAAACTGATTCAGTGCCAGCTCAAGCACCTCCAGTGGCCCTTACACCCCTTATCATTCCTCCACCTAGACTGCTGAATAGATTGAAAGGTGATGGGGTATGGACCATCCTAGAGGAGAAACTATTATCTACGGAGGGCCTAGAAGACAAGTATCCCGATGTGATTGACACCCTCTGATACCATGAGTTTGAGCAGTTCACAAGGCCCCGAGTCCCTTACCTTCCTTCTTGGGTTAGGGAATTTTTCACAGCTTATGACGAGTTGGTGCCCAAGAACAAGAAGAAGGCAAGTGAGTTTAGACCAGTAAAGTCGGTCATGGTTAGAGGCTAGGAAGTTGAGTGCCACAACGAGTATATTAACACTATATTGGGTAGACCGCTGCATTCTGTACTTCCTTATGAGGGGTTACCTATTGTTCAGTCCCTAGATGATTTGAAGGGTTGGTTGGCTCCTTTGATTTCTGACACACCCCGAGGTGGATTATGGTAGGAGCCCCTATTGAGAAGAGGGACTTGAGCATTGCTGCCAGGTTCTGGTTAGGCTTCATCAGCAGCACCATAATGCCATTGCAGAATGAGTCGATTTTATGTCATCCTAAGGTAGCTTTCCTTGGTCCTATCATGTCTAGGAGATGCAATGACCTGGGACTGCTGATTTTACACGAGATGGCCATGAGTGCCAAACAGAAGCTGACTTCTCTGCCATTTCCAGTCTTGATCACTGAGCTGTGCCAGTATGCTGGAGTAACTCGGGACACTACAAGGATTATTGAGATCACCCCGTCTTCCTCCACTGACATCCATCATATTGAGGCTGAGTACACACGAGAGGAGGTTGACAGGAGGAGAGCAGCTCCGATAGATACTTCCCCAGAGGTCGATGTTGACACGTTACAAGCAGAGGCATCTTCATCGACTCCGACCTCTGAGCCTTCAGGTAGAGCTACCCCTTCCTCATCTTCACAGGTTCCAGGTGTTTCATCATTCGCCCAACCCACCAAGATTACTCAGGCGATGATCCTGAAATTGGGGAATCTGGCCTATTTAACTGATGTGAGGGTGAATCGATTGTAGAGATCCATCCAAGGGATGATTGAAAGTGCTATGTTGGCTGACTGACCCCCCTTAGGGCCTCTGTTGATGATTTGGCTACTAGAGTCACTGCTTGTAAGAGTAAGTAGGGGGAGACATCCGAGGTTTCGGCTTTGAAAGCTGAAGTAGCAGATTTAAGGAAGGACATAGACTATTTGAAGTCTATCGACTTCACTTCATTGATTCAGAGTGCAGACGACAAGGATGCTCCTGAAACCTGAGGGATTCCTTCAGCTACCACCAGAGAAGTGAAGAAGGATGGTAGATCATATGAGGAGTCAGATGCAGAGACCGACGAGGAGCTAATAGCAGCACACGATGAGGAGATGAGAGATAACTGAGATGAGAGAATATTCTGAGATTTGCGAGATTTTGTAGAGACGGTTGTGCAGCTGGTGACCCAGACATCGTCGACTGAGACGTCCATAGCAACTCTTAGTGGATTTGGCACTGCTATTCCTTCTGCAGTTACTCCGGGCACTGATACCCATATTCAGAGCACTACACCAGGCACTAAGGCCTCGACAAATGGAGCGACTGTGTAGACATGACCTTTCTTTACCTCTCTCTCTGTCCTACTTACTTTTACTTTTGGATATTTTCATTCGCATTTGAGGACAAATGTTTTTATTTGTGGTGGGGTGAGGCCCACCTTTGTGTGCTATTGATGTTCGTGTTTTGTTTATATTTGGGCTTTGTGCTTAAATTGTGTTTACACTGCTTTCTGTTGATGTTTGAGGTTGTGGCTCCTTTTATTTATATTGCAAAATGATTTTGACCCGTTCGAAATTTTTTTCCACCTCTCATATGTTGAATGTGGCTGTTCTTTTGCAAAATTTAAGTCTCAGTTCCGATCAATACCGATGACTTGAACAGTGCTCTCAATCGAACGAACATGAATGCGTGGCTACGATGAGGCCAAATGAAGTTTCATAGACAATATGTAAACTCTTTGCATCTCATTATGACTAGCCTAGTATCGAATTGAGTCTCTTGTGATGATTATTGCACACTAGCGAAAGTGTGGTGTCTTATTTGACTGTAGTGTCAATGCCTACTATGATGAACTTACTTTGAAACATGCATGATAGATCCTAGAATTTTCCCCGTTGGTCTGGTCGTCTAAGTAAGGCTATCTCTTGATATGATATTAGGCAACTTTAAAGAGTGAGCCATTTGACATATACCTCTTTGTGGCCTACCTTGTGAACTTGTGTGAACCTCTTTTTAACACCCCTTGAACCTTACCTTTGTTTGTAAGAAACTTGATGCAAACATAACCTTTCTTTATCCATTACCCATAATCCTCATGAAGTTGTGGTTAGTTGAATAGCCAACTTAGACCAAAAGCCTAAGTTGGGGGTGTGGTGAAAAGAAAGGGTAAATCAAGAAGTGCAAGAATGTCCTTCTTACCCATGGTTTTGAGAAAAACCCCTCCATACCAAAAAAAGAGGAAAGAAAGAAAGAAAAAGAAAAAGAATGAAAAAGAAGTGGAATAAAGTTGTGAAAATACAATGAAAATGGGGTTTCAAAAAATACATGAGAAGTGAATAATAGGATGACTTATGAGCACTAAAGAGAATGATGAAGGAATAGTAAAGGAAGTGTTGTGAGCACCACATTTCATGAGGATGAAAGTCACTGAGCCTGAATGACCATACCTTTGCACTCAGGCCCATTACAAGCCTTGAAAAGACCTTTTCGATCTTGAGTGAGCTGAAACAAATGTTAATTGGAAAATACGGGCAAACCTATGGGTGAAAGTATGCATCGTGTTCATCTTTGTGAATGTGAGCGTTGCATTTGATTCTGAAGCTTTAAATTGGAAACCATTTTGTGTGAATATGGAATCATTCCTTGTGTGAGGGCATTTGAACACTTTTGTTGGGCTTGAACTTGCATTTGAAGCAAGTATTGTGAGCATGATATTCTTTGATATTGGTGAGTCACAACTTAAATCTTTGAGTGAACATTTGATCTTTGCAAAAGTAAATTGAGTCTTGTTGTGTGGATTCATGATTGAGTCTTGTGTAGCACTGTTCGAGACACCCTTTTTGAACAGCTAAACTTGAGTTTGCTTGAGGACAAGCAAAAGTTTAAGTTGGGGGTGTTAATGAGTCCACAAATTGGACTCTTTTAGGGATATGATTTGATAGAATTAGTGTCCTCAAATGCATATTTTGTCTCAATATCTGATGAAAACCCTTAAGTTTCAGGTATTTGGAGTTTGAGGGAAAGCATGGACACTACTTAGGAAAAAGGAACAAAGGCAGCTGAAACAACAAAGAAATGAAGATCTGAGAATTGCCGAACCCATTCGGTGAGTCGCCAAAAGGTCTTATCCTCGTCTTTTGTTCCAGTGTGCTGAGCCCTAAAGGAATAGATCAAATTGGTGGTGAAATGGAGCAGTCGGCATGTCGCCTAGCAGTTTCACGAAGAAGTACTATACCGCCCAATGATCCAGGACGCGAAGATCCTGAAGGCAAGAGATGAAAGGCGATGAAGCAGACCAAAAGGTGGATCGCCGAGTGTATCGGTGAACCCGACTAACTTCTCCGAATGGCTCCTTTGCAGCACATTTTATGAAAACTATAACTACTAGTTCAGTTTTTAGTCTTAGCAGTCAGTTTTAGTTGTATTAAGTTTACCATACAATTTTGAGAGACAATGTTCTCTCTAAGTTTGGAGAGGGTTTTGAAGAACATTAAGATTCAAAGGGTTTCAACGCCAAGATTTTGGACTTGGGTCTTGTGGATTCTTCACTCTTGACTTGTTTTAAGACTTAATCTTGCATACCTATTGATCTCTTTTACATGTCTAGCTAAAACCCCAATTCTTGGGGTGTGATTTTGTGAATATGAGTTAGATTATCTGTTGGGTCTTGTTTGTTGATGGTTTATTTGTTGTGTAAATGTGATTTCGTTTAGTAGTTGTGGTGGAACTTAATGAAATTGTAGTTGCAAATACGATTTCACCTTTGTGTTTTCGGCTTGCTAGAGAGAGAGGTCGTAAAACTAAGACTACTAAATTGATGGCCGTTGGGATTGGGTCGACATGAGGTTCAGCTCGAGAGATTGAACCCTAGTCCTTCTCCCACACACTCAGCTCGAGAGAGTGAGTAAGCTAAGGCGGAGGCTGTGCTTAAAGCGGTAACTCAGTGTTCAAGAGAAATCGAATTGATTCGGGGTAAATTGCTCGAGAGATAATTTACCCCCACTATATTCTAGCCTAGTCACATATATTCAATGAATTTACTATCAAAAGCATGTACCCAATAGTCTAGTTTAGCCCGTATTCGTATCACATCCCAAGAATCCCGTCTCCATATTCATATCTCTCTTTATTTTTGTTGATTTTGCTCTTTACTTGTTTACAAATGCCCATTGATAATTCACACTCGTGTCAAATCCTTTAATTTTCATGTCTTCATTCGATAAAGTATTTGGCTATGGTTAGCTTTAGCACTTTCGCGCTTAACCACTAATTTTCAGGAACCACTCCCTTGGGACTCGACCCCAACCCTTGGTTGGGTTACTTTACTACGATCGTAGACACTTGCATTGGAAGTTGTGTCTTGATTACGCAAACATTAGGATCCTCATGAGCCAATCCCCCAAACAATCCTTTCAATTGTAGGAGCTGAAGCA
>JAJOOR010034962.1:0-19405 GCA_036250505.1 Solanum acaule | reverse complement strand
AACGTATCAAGGTCCTCAACTTGTTCACGAGTATATACAACCTTAAAATAAAATTAAATAACTTCTTTAATCCCTAGTAGCTCAAGAATGTTAATGTAAAACAGGATTATCATCACAAGTAAGCTTAGCCTGTACAAATACGACTATGCTCCCAAAACAGTAATTCTGGCCAGCCTAGTACCTCATGTCGCAACTTAGATTTGAAAATGAAAACGGCAAAACTGGAATGTATATCCTTCATGAAAGATGTAGGTACATCTCTTAAGGTTGCAAAAAATCAAGAATCACCACAAAATATATTTTGTACAAAAATATATCATCGATACACTAACAGTTGTTCATACAGGATTTCTAAATCCAAAATCTGGACAGAACTTGTCCTATGTTGCGTCCCATATTTTGAATCCATAACAGCTAAATTAGAGTTTTACATAAACATAAGAGTTGTAGGTATACAAATTATGTTTCCAAAACATATTTATTCACTGAAACGAGAGTTCTAGAGAACGAGATATTCGAAAAGTACTAAACAGTACTTAGCTCAAAAATAGATTTCGACTACTCATCAAAGAGAAGGGTGTATCTCGAATTCCAGCCAAAAGGTCAAAGTTTTTCTCTTGTGATTTTGAGAGTAATATGGTTAGAGAGAGTTCACCAGGTTTCTTAGAGCTAAGGAACACAAATTTCACTATAGAGGAGGTGTAAACATATAGTCTCAAGAATGATGTTTATCACATGCACAACTGCCTCCAAAAGGTGGCTGCCCAAAAAAAGGTTGGCTGCCCAAAATGTATACATATATACCTATATGTATAACCCTCACCTCCCTTTCAATTTATACATAATTCTAATTAGAATTTTACGCAAATACCCCAATACAATACCTTAAATTACGACACAATTTATGTTAAGCAAGTTTGCAAATATCACAACATTTCAATTTTCCAAAATGAGAGTAAAACATACTGTAGTGATTAAGCAATGGTGTATCGACAAGTGACTCTTGGTTAGCATTTCGGGGTGTTACATGTGCATTGTACATTGAAGACTTATGTTGATTAAAACTGAACTTCTTGCACAAACTACTCATGAGTTTATTGTTGAAGGGTGTTCCATTATCAGTAACTATACATCTTGGAATACCATATCTAAAAATTATGTTTGATTTTATAAAATCAACAACATTTTCCTTCTTTACCTCTTTTAATGGTATAGCTTTCGCCCATCTAGAGAAATAGTCAGTGGCAACCAAGATATACATTTGTCCTTTTGACGACTTTGGAAGAGGTCCAACAACATCTAGTCCCCATGCATCGAAGGGCTATGAGGCTACAGTTGGATGTAGAGCCTCTGGAGATTGATGGATGTAATTAGCATGGAATTGACACGCTTGACACTTTTTGGCATGCTCTAAGCAGTCCATCACCATTGTTGGCCAATAATAGCCCATCCTCTTGATGCGAAAATGAAGTTTAGGCCCTGATTGGTGTGCTCCACATGTGCCAGAATGTGCCTCCTCCATTGTTTGTTGAGCTTCTTCTTTGTCAAGACACTGCAAGAATAGTCCCTCATAAGAACGACGAAACAATATTCCCTCGTGAAAGATGAATCGTGGTGCCCTTCTCTTAATGCCTGCTCTTACTCGTGGATCTCCAGGTAGCCTTCCATGTTCAAGATACTCAATTAGTGGTTTTCTCCAATCTTCGTCTTCAACCACTCGGACAGATATATGATGGCTTACATCGATTTGAAGATCAAGACAACCAGGAATAACCCATCGATGACATACACGCACCTTTGTTGTCTCATTTTCTTCGAGTGCCATTGTTGTAGCCAAGTTAGCCAAAGCATCTGCCATGCGATTTTCTTCTCTTAGGACGTGATTTAAGAACACTTGATCAAACGTTTCAAGTAAGAAAGTAACATATTATTGATATGATAAAAGATTTCCTTCTTTACCTCGTAACTCCCCGAGAGTTGATTGATGATCAATTGAGAGTCACCGTAGACATCCAATTGAGGAATCTTCATATCTATTGCCATTTCAAAGCCCACAATCAGAGCTTGGTACTCTGCAGCGTTGTTGGAACATGTTTCACCTAGAACAAATGAAAATGGTAAGATTAATCATTCTGGAGATATCAACACGACTCTCGCCCTTGCACCATCTCGACGTGAAGATCCATCAAAGAACATTGTCCATGCCGGTAACTCTTCAGTAAAAAATGCATCTTCATCAGGGAACTCATCTGAAGTTTCCCATTTTCCCGGAAGAGGGTGATCAGCAAGGAAATTAGCAAGTGCTTGCTCCTTCACAACCTTTTGAGGTGTGTATACAATCTCATATTGATTAAACAATATAGACCATCCTTCTAGACATCCTTAGAGAACTGGTCGAGTCATTACGAACTTCACGGGATCAACTTGAGAAATTATCTTGATAGTGTACGCTTCAAAATAATGCCTCAATTATTTTATTGCATAAAGAAAGAACATCTTCTCAATAGACGTATAATTCAACTCAGCTCCTATCAAGGTCCGACTCAGATAGTATAGTGCTTGTTCCTTCTTAGCTTTATTCTCTTGGGCAAGAAGTGCCCTAAGTGATCGCTCTTGCGATGCAATGTATAGTATCAATGGCTTTCCAGGAGTTGGTGCCCCTAATACAAGTGAATTCAACAAGTAGCTTTTGATGCTTTCAAAAGCATTTCAACGTGATTGGTCCCAATGGAAAGGAACATCTTTCTTCATCAAATGGTTGACGGGTCGACATCGTCCAGCCAGGTTAGAAATGAATCTCCGAATGAATGCCAAATTTCCTTGTAGACTGCAGAGGTCTCTCAAGTTCTTTGGCTCAAACATTTTTTGAACGGCATCAATCTTTGCGGGATCAACTTCAATTCCACGGTGACGCATAATGAAGCCAATAAAATTTCCTGAGGTAACCCCAAATGCGCATTTGAATGGATTCATCTTCAAGTCAAATTTTCTTAACCTGTCAAAAACAATTCGAAGGTCTTCAAGATGGTGTTCCCTTTGCTTTGTCTTTACCACTAAGTCATCGACGTAACATTCCACCCTCTTCTGAAGCATGTCATCAAATATGTTTTGCATTACACGTTGATAGATGGCACCATTATTCTTTAGACCAAAGGGCATCACTTTGTAACAATAAATTCCTTTTGGAGTTCGGAAGGCAGTGTATTCTTCATCCTTTGGAGACATTCTAATTTGATTATATCCAGAAGATCCATCCATAAATGACATAGCTTCATGCCAATTGTAGCATCAACCATGAGCTCAATGATTGACAAAGGGAGGTCATCTTTTGGACATGCCTTGTTCAAATCTTGAAAATCAATGCAGACACGTATTTGACCATTCTTCTTCTTAACAGGTACAATATTTGAGATCCACAATGGGTACTTCACTTCTCGGATAAATCCAGCTTCGATGAGCTTGTTGACCTCCACTTCAATTTGTGTTACCAACTCAGGATGAAACACTCGTTGTGATTGCTTTATAGGACGTGTTCCCTTTTTGATTCCCAAATGATGAATAGCTATCCTAGTACTAAGGCCCGACATTTCTCTGTACGACCAAGCAAAAAATGTCTTTGTACTCAACCAATAACTTGAAGTATTTCCTCTTTTCTTGTGGTGTAAGAAGTGCACTAATGAAGGTTGGACGTGGATCTTCCAGAGTGCCTAGATTTAGTTCCTTGAGGTCATCTATGGTCGATTGTACGCCATCCTCCAGTTGAGGGGGAGCCTCTTGGACATCATCATCTGTATCATCAATGTCTGGACCTTCTTCCACTGTTATGTGATAGGATGATTGTGTCAAGTTTGAATCTTCCTTCTGACTTCCCACAAAGACTGTGATGGCTACATCTTCATCCTTCTTAGTTTCTCCATGAAACTGGTTGGTGACAACAATTGTGCTTCTTTTCACCTTCAAAGAACCATCGGTGGTGATTGACAATACAACCTTTCTCTTCATACGTGATGGGAAAACACTATGGATCCTTTTTCATCGATTACATCACAAGAATCTTGATTTTCATGCTTTATCAATCTCCTTTCTGATGATGACTTCCTTTTGGTTCCCAAGCGATGAAATACAGAGGTCTTTATGGTGGTGGCATATCCGTCCACTAGTTTAGAGGATTCCCTTCAATCCTTGCGGCCCAATCTTTCAAATGCAGAGACACGGGGTGTCAATCTTCCAATGCGTTCAAACACCGAAGTATGTCATGGTGTTTTACCCTGCTTAGATTCCTTTGTCTTTTCTTTAGAGGTGTAGTGAGATGAAGTTATTTCTTTTCCCTTCTTAGATGAAATCCGAAGAGGCTTCGACAAGCTGTATCCTAACCCAAACTTAGGAGTGGCGATATAATATCCTTGTTTTCTCAACCGCATTTGAGACTTTGTAAGCCCATGTAACTTTTCACCGATGACTTCCTCTGTGAGTTCTCATAACTTTGCTGGATTTGAGAAGTTGTAACCTGATTTTTCAAATAATGTGAAGACCTTTTGATCAAAGTTCCCATTTATCTAACCAACTTAGGTATTTCCTTTGGAAGGCTCCAAAGTGAAAGATGGGACTTATGCAATTGGGACAGTCATTTTCTCCTTCAAATCTTGGAATGTTGTGTGACTCAATTCTTTCCTCGGCGGGTGAACTTGTTGAGTACATTCCTCTAGTAGTGGTTGTCCCTTTTTTAGATGTTCACGTGGAATATTGCAAAAAATTAGTTGCTAATCATCAATATTGGTCTACATGTCTCCTTTAGATGGTGAGAGCTTAATGGAAACCTCTTTCGTTCTCTTCTTAGACATCTCGATAGCGGCCCATTGAACTTTACTATATTCGAGATCAATTGAGTCGGCTTCTACATGTTCCTCTATATTTGCTCTTCCAGAATCTAAATAGAATTTTGCATCTGCAAAATATGACTCCGTCTCAGTGAAAGGATTGATGTTTGCATCTATTTTGACTACTTCATCATCTTTCATATACTTCATGCACTGATGTACAGTAGATGGCACCACTCAATTTTCATGAACCCAAGGGTGCCCGAGCAACAAGTTGTATGATGTTTTAGCATCTATGACATGAATCAAAGTGTTTGATCTCATGTCGCCAATGGAGAATCCTACACGAATCTTCCCTATGGATCGTTGTCCTCCTTGATTGAAACCTTGGATCGTTAGGTTGATTTTGGACAATTCATCAACAAAGATCCTGAGTTTTTTCAAAATGACTTTTGGCACAATATTGACTGTCGAACCACCATCGATTAGAATGCGATTGATATGTTTTTCTCGAATAGGCCCTACAACAAACAAGGGCCTATTATGTAGCTTAGACCCTAACAACAAGTCATCATCTGTGAAGGCACTTGTAGCACAACATGGGGTAACTTTTCCATCAACTTGATATTCTTGTGTTATTGTTGCGTTATGCTTGCCTTTGCTTGCCTTCGTTTCGTATGTGCTAGAAACAACATGTGTTGCACCAATTTGACTACCGTAAAAGAATTTTTTAGGAAAGAATTCATCTAACGTAATGAGCCTTCGAACCTTCCACGATAAAGAACCTTTGATCTTTTGGCTAGTACAAGGCTTTCCATTTTTTGATGACTGTAGTTGATTCACATCACTCCTTGGTGCTCTTGTCTTAGGAAGTCGTATCCTAAGATCTGCTTGATGTCTCCGCTTCTTATGAGTAACCAAAGTCCAACCATCAACTTCATTTTCTTCGTGGTTGTCTATCTCTAGTGAACCTTCAAGAGTTTTCCTGGGAAAATCAACTTCAATAGGAGTTAAACTTCCTAATTGCAAGAAAGTGGACCTTGAGCACTTCTTTTGATTTTGTTCTACACTAGCATAATTTGCCTCCGCTGTTTCGTCCTGGTCAATGACGATTTTTCCTTCACTTACTAACATTATGATTTTATCCTTCAAGATAGAGCATTTACTTGTCGGGTGGCCAAGGACGCGATGGAACTTGCAGTATCTAGGATCACCAATCTTATTGATTTCTTCGGGCCTCTTTGATTCAGGAAGATCAATAAATTTCTTAGCTAGCAATTCATCAAGAATCATAGGTACATCTGTAACTGGAAATGGGTAGACCTTTATCTCTAACTCCTTCAAGGTTGGACGTTACCTCTCCTCCCTTGGATATTGACTTGGGGCTTCCTCCTCTTTTAGTTTACTCTTGGTAGTGACCTTTACAGAAGTTGATTTCACCGCCATAGATTCCTTAGTTTGGGTCTTTGAGGTCATACCTTTTCTGAACTCTTTCTTTTCTTTTGTCAGATCAGCAAAATGAGATGCCTTCCTATGACTCGTGATGCTCAACTCCATGTCATGCGCTCGTGTAGCAAGTTCCTCAAAAGTTTGCGGTTTGATTTCTTGTAGTATGTATAGAAGTCCCCAATGCATACCCTGAATGCACATTTCCACAGCCAGAAAGACAATCTTTGCAGTTCAAACTCAATGATCTCCACCAATTGATGTAATCCACAACATGTTCATCCTTTCTTTGCTTAGTGCCGGTCAACTCTACCATGCTTACGGTTCGGCGAGTACTGTGGAAACGATTGAGGAATTCCTTCTCGAGTTACTCCCAACTATCAATGGACTCATGTTCCAAGTCGATATACCAGTCGAATGTATTCCCTTTCAGCGAATGAACAAACTATTTTACCAAAAGGTCACCATGTGTTCCAACATTGCTACAAGTTTCAACAAAGTGGGAGATATGCTGCATTGGGTTTCCCTTGCCATCAAATTGTTGTAGCTTTGGTGGTTGATAGTTTGTTGGCATTGATAGACAATCAATCCGTCTAGTATATGGCTTGGAGTAATACAAGGAACTTTGTGTTGTTCTGCCATATTGAGCCCTGATTGTGTTCGTTATCAAGTCTTGCAACTGTTGGACAAATAGTGCAGCAACTGAAGCAGATTGTTTCTCCTTTTGAAATTTTGACTTTGCTAGAGATTCCTCAACGTCCTTGTTTCGTTGTTCAAAACCGATGGACAAGTGGGGACATGACTTGACTCTCCAGGTGTGAAGGCCTCCAACTTGTTCATAAGTTGTGCAATATGAAGGTTTTTGTCATCAACGGATTTCTTTAAGGCCTCAATGGTTTGCCCCATCATTTCAAACTTCCCGTCCATGTCAGTTGAGGCAGCCATCAAAACATTGACATTCATTAAAGTTGGAGAATCCGTTGAATCTTCGGATTCACCAAAGTTGGAGCCAATTTGAGAAAATTCTCCAAAGAACACGATGCAAGATTGCCCCTAGGTGTTGTACTTACGACCATCGTATGAGAGTTGTTGTTTTTCATTGCCTCCAAAGAAGTGAAGTATTCAGATCCATCTAGCCCACTGTTCATGAACTTACACCAAGTAATCGAACCAACATGACTGAGATCAGCAGATACGACATCAGTAGAGTCCTTGTATGAAAAATCACTACTCTTTCTGAAGGCCATTGCAATAGTTGCCTTTGTAGTTTCTGATTTGCAAGAGAAAGAGCAGAATCGGTCCCACTGGGCGTGCCAAATTTGTTCGCAACAAATTTCCTTAAGCGCTGAAAATTTACTACAAGCAAAATAAATAAAAGAAAATGTTATTTTTATTGATGAATCGTTGTGAGTACAATTTTGTTGTTCTCTTGACTCTCTCTCCTAAGCTTCTCCAAGATTCGAGGGCCTTCAGTGGCGTACTTCTCGAATTGTTGGATGATGTAGACCTCCTTGAGATGTTGTTGATCTCCGGGAACGTCGGAAAGCGCTTCATCATTTCAAGGTGATCTCCGGGAAGAACTCCGTTGATCACTCCTTCGAAGAGCTATGTAGTTGATGTAGCTTTCTCCAATTGCATAATTCTGGTTGAAGAGTTTTCTTGATCCCCTTAGAATGTCATGTCCATCCCCTATTTATAGTTGTAGGGGATGGACAAGGTTGCATATGATTGGCCAAAGGATGTCATTTTGACACTTGGCATGTTGTGGTTGGTTCTTGCATTTGACTGGGACTACCACCTCATTTGGACATGTGGCGTCACCTTGTTGGTCTTGGATGCTTAGTCGTTGTGACACGTGGCATGGGTTTGGGCTTCAAGGTGAAATGGACCTTGAATTTGAATTTGAATTTAATAAAATGACTTTATTTATTTGTAAAGCCTAAATTAATCATTCAGCCCAAATGAGTATGGCTTTAATTCAACTTTGTATGAATTTTAATCCTATAAAATTTATGTGTCTACAAAGAGTACATAAAAATAATTTAGTCATATTAGTTTTTAATTAATATTTTCTTTTAAAATGTGCATAAAAAACATGACAAGTAAAATAGATCGGAGAAACCATCTTATTAAAATTGAAGGTGGTGCTAATAAAATGAATAAGAAGTTAAAATATTCCTCAATCCTTCCAATTAAAATAGATTGGATAATCAATTTGTTAAAGGCGAGTCGAATATATATGGATCAATTCATATATATTATGAGCTTTCATACAGTTAAATGAGATCAATATAACACCTCACTATAACAGTGACGAAACATTTAGACAAACGTTGTCAGTCTGTTGCCATAGAAAAGTTTGACTATATATAGCTAAAGGGTAGCAGGGACGGAGTAAGAAGTCCATATACATGTTTGATTAAATTCAATTGCTTATATTCAAATATTGAATTTGTACCAAAAAATTCATTAAATGTATATTTGAAATTTAATTATTAACACTTAGAATTTTCTTCCTAAGATTCTAAGCATCTAAATATTAAGGTGAGGACATGTCATTTAATAAATTAGATGGAAGTTGGACAGATGGCTATAACTTATTCAACTGCCCGCATTATCCATCCTAATCCAACTTTAATTGGTAATTTAATTAAATATAGACTGATATAATTTTTTATTTATTTATTTTTAGTTCATTTGTAATCTGATGATAATTAGTTCAACTCGTCCATTTGTCATTATTCAAACGTAACCAATTATTGGGTTTTCATATTATTATTGGTCCTCTAGCTAGTGGTCCATATGATATATACAATTTATGAAATGGAAAAGGGTCATATTTGTCCTTGTATTCTTAGAAAGGATTATATTTGTCATTTACTATACTTTTTTGATATATTTGTCCTTGCCATCCAACTTAAGGTACATATTTTCTCTTGGACCGTTAAGTCTCTTCTCTCCATTTTTATCATCCTATGTGGCGTCTACATTGCACATATGTGGCATGCCTACATAGATATTTATATTTATTCCATTTTAAAAAAATTAATTTAATTATTATATCCAATTCAATATTATACTCATCCATTAAACCCATTAAACCCAAACCCTCATTGTCACATTCACACAATGTAGCTAATTGTCTTATATCTTTTTATGTGATTGGTCGTATATTTTTATTATTGACAATGGTGAAGCGAGAGATAAAAGGAATTTGCAACTTTGGAGATATGAAAGAGAAGTAGGCGTTAGGGTTGGGCCTGATAAAGTAGATAAACAAACCTGACCGGCTACAATATGTAATTAATAAAAAGTATTTCCTCAGTCCCATTTTATGTGGCTCCCTTTTATTTTTTTAGTCTGTCCCAAAAAGAATGTCATCTTACTATAATTAGAAACAATTTAACTTGAAAATTTTATTTTATCCTTAATGAAATGATTTATAGCCACACAAATATCTAAGGATTGTGTTAGACCACATGTTTCAAAGGTATTCTTTTTCTTAAATATCGTGCCAAATCAAACGGTGCCACGTAAATTGAAATGGAGAGAATATAATTTATTTTCCGTTTATTGCTATAATAGGCTTCTAAAAAGGTTAATTATTCCAGGAAAAATCATGCGACAAAGCAAACATATACTACTTAATTATTTAACATGACTACGGTTAGAAAATATTACTGTTCACCACTAACATTTAATATTATTTACGTTGGGCCACACTTCCGTTTTTGTATATCCAAAATATATTATCATAATTTGCCTTTCCCTAAATTATACAAAGTAGACTTTCTCGCTCTTCATAATGTTTTTACTCATTTTTCTCCTTAATTCACTTAAGCACAATCATATTCTCTCTTCTTCTCCTTCGCCTCCTCCTCCTCCTCCTTCTCTTCCTTCTTCCTCCTCTTCCTCTTCCTCCTCCTTCTCCACTTCTTCTTCTTCTTGTTCTTCTTCCTCATCTTATTCCTCTTCCTCTTCCTCCTCCTCCTCCTCCTCCTCTTCATCTCTCCTCCTCCTCCTCTCCTCCTCCTTCTTCTCATCACACAATCAAATTCCAAATTTCAAAAAAATTATGTTTCCATCTCAAATCATTCACCACCAACCTCCTCCTCTATGAACCACCATCAAACCACCAGTCCACAAATCACCAGTCACTATAGAAAACCTAACAACCACCACAAACTTCCATCCTTAACCATGTTTGCTCCTCTTCCTCATCACTGTTAACCACCAAACACCCTTTTCTGGTGAAACCCATCACGGACCAACGATCTTTAAGCTAGTACAAACCCATACAAAGCATCTCTGATGAACAACAATAACACCATCTCCAACAAATCGGCTCCATCAAAATCATGGTGAAGAAATTGAGGCATTTTGTATAATTAATTTTGCATATTTTTTGTGATTTGTATTTTTATCAATACATTTCACACTATATACGATTCTATAAATTTAGCGTATTAATGTTAATTGCTATTTTATACTCTCTAGACCTTATTTGTATATTTTCAACACTAATCTACTATATTTTTTTTTTTGTATTTGTATATTATAAGAAAATATATATTTCAACTATTATTTGTTTAATTTCAGCATTATTGAGGTATTTGTATAATTTATTTTGTATATTTTTTGTGTCTATCAATACATTTCACATTATGTTGTCTATGATTCTATGAATTTAGCGTAACAATGTCTATTGC
This sequence comes from Solanum acaule, assembly GCA_036250505.1. NCBI lineage: Eukaryota > Viridiplantae > Streptophyta > Magnoliopsida > Solanales > Solanaceae > Solanum > Solanum acaule. The sequence continues at coordinate 8,433 of JAJOOR010034962.1, read as the reverse complement.
GGCTTTCTTATTTTTAGACCTTATTTGTATATTTTTCAATAATTATATATATAAAAAAATTTGTATTTGTATATTATCAACAATTATATGTTCCGACTATTTATTTATATAATTTCAATATTTGTATGCTTATACTTATTAATATAAAAAGTTATTTTTTGACATGTTTATTTAGAAAGTTAAATTTATCTTTCTTTATTTGGTAGAAGTCATATTTGGATATAAATTATAATCAGATATAATAATCATGATTTGTGGGATTATTTTCCGTTTTAATAACCTAAATTTTTGCCTCATTAATTTAGTGAAGAATCCAATTTTGTATAAAAAAAATAAATTTCAAGAAAGATATACAATAGCTACTGAAATTATGGTTACGCTACGTCACTAGACAAACTATAGCTAATGAGACTACTTATGTTTCAACTCTAAGATATTTATGAAACTTCCCCATTATTCTATAAACTAGTCATTACAAGTGGGAAAATGTTAGGTCGGGCCAAAAGTTCGAGTCCACCGTTTCTGGTCCAATTATTTCTCTTCGGCCTAATAGCGACTTGTGTGGAATCTTTATGGATATTCACTTTGGGCCGGGCCTTATTCATAACAAACAATTGGGTCTTGGAGAGGTCCAATTATTTCTTTTCGGTTCAATAGTTGCTTGTGTAGCACCTTTACAAATATTCACTTTGGGGTTGGGCCTTATTCAGAACAAACAGTTGGGTCTTAGAGAGGTCCAATTTTATGAGTTGTTGATCGTATTTTGTTTGAGCTGGTCTTTAATTATTTAGAGAAAATACATCAAATTCTCCCTAAACACGGCAGAAAAACTTACTTTAGCACTTTCACTACACGGACATTTAAATACCCTCTTAACAACTTTCAAATGAATTAAGTACCACCCTGAGAGTAGAATACCACTCTCACCCGCCACATCATAGCCATGTAAGCACCTCGTCACAACCATGTAAGCATTACGCCATTAATTTTTAATTTTTTCTTGCTTATTCACCTTTTTTCTTAAAAACTTTTTAAAATTCATTACACTTAGTAATTAATTAATCAATTAATTGATTAATTAAAAAATAAATATAAAGCCTTCAATGGTTGTTTTCTTCTTCACCATTCATCAATTATTTTAAAAAAATTAGCATGTCTACTTTTTGTTCTTCGAACTCTCTCCCTTCTCCACAAATCAGCCCCTGGGAGAATAATATTTTTTGGAAGACATTTTTTTTCTTGACAACTCAAATGAAAAATGAAGGTTATATAATAAAGTTGATAGACTCGCATTATTTGCATCACAACCAATAAAAATCAAAGTGGATCACTCAAAATTCAAGAAAGTTTACATTCAATCATATAAATTAGGTGTTGGGTTTTTGGGGGATGGTGAGGTGGGAGGTGAAGTAGAAGAAAGAAATGACTAATATGGAAGAATAAATGTATAAGCAGTGCTTCAATGGGGGAAGAATACATTTGGGAAGACAACATAATAAAGAGAGAAGAAAAAGATTAAATATTTTCTTAAAGAAAATGGGACTCACAAATGTCATTTAGCTCTAAATAAGAAATTTCACAATATATTTTTAAAAAAAATTCAACTTATAAAATTAATTAAAAAAAATATTAGTTATATATTGGCCAATAAAAAAATATCATCTTATGATGTTATCATTCATTTTTTTAAAATTATTTCACGCACTTTTAGGAGAGTGAGTGCACTCACTTTGCCACGTTAGCTCTTAGGGTGGTATTTAAATTACTTTAAAATTGTTAAGGGGTATTAAAATGCTTGGGTAATTAAAGTACGTACTAAAGTAAGTTAGGGGTGTTCATGGTTCGGTTTGGATCAGTTATTGGTTAAAACCAAAACCAAACCAATTTAGTCAATTTTTAAAATTTTAAAATCAAACCAAACCAAAAGAAAAAAACCGTCGATTTGGTTATTGTCGGTTTGATTCGGCTTGGTCTGATTCTCTTTGGTTTTTCAGTTTGAAAACAATACTTTTTTTGAATATGTATCTCGATAGACACTGTCACCTAGTACATGAACAATCCACATGAAAGTTACTGTGGATTCAATTAACCAATAAAGCAATACTAGAGTTATTATTACACGAACAAACTAATTTAATTAAGAGAAAGTGTGACTATTTTATATGAGGTAGGGTAGGTAAGGACTAAAGTAATTGATTTTGATGGACTTGGACTTGGACTTAGAGTTGCATTGTAATAGTTGGGCTAAACTTTAAATGTTGGGCTTGAGAAAATGGCAAAGGCAAGGACTAAAGTTGATTAAAATTTAACAAAATATTTATATTTTATTTACGAATAATATATAAATAATTATAATTTTTTTTGTATATAATTTCACGGTTCAGTTTGATTATTTTTACAATTTATTTTTGTAAAATCAAAATCAAACCAAATAGTATCGATTTTCAAAATTTATAACCAAAACTAACAAAAAGTAATGACCCGGTCGATAATTTTTGGAAAATTTTGGAAAATTACCATTTTATCCTCCTAATATTGACCTCGAGTCTTTTCAAATTGAGCTTGGAAAGTTGGTTTCGAACTTTGTGTAAAAAATTAAGAATTTTGATAAGTTTTGAATTTGAAAGATTAAAGTTGTTAAAAAGTAGTTTTTGGTGTCTTTTGAGGTTTCGAGTATCGAAATAGCACTCTGTCGATTCCATCCATCATGCAATGTGGAATTTGGTCTAAGAGAATTGTCAATTTTAGAAGTCTTTTTGAGGATTTGAGATCCTAAGTTAGAAAATTGTGAAATTTAGCCTTTAGGTTGACTTTGATCAGCAGGGTTCGAATGCTCGGATCGGAATTTCGAGAGTTTCCTTGGATTAGGGGGATGATTTTAGGCTTAAGTGAGGCCTCGATTGAATTTTTAGAGGTACCAAGCTTGTTTTAGGCTTTTTAGGCGTTATGTTTCTTTCTTGTGACTTTCACGGATGTCGGGTCATGGAGACCTCAGATTTGTGTTTCGATGGTTCATTGAGTCCAAAATATAAAGTTTAGTCAATTTGCATATATGATTTGTGTGTATGGGGTTTTGCATGAATTTCGAGGATCCTTTTGATGATTTTTGTGTCGATTGTTTTTTTTATACCTGGTGTCCCTCGTGATTGCGAAAGGTTGATTGCTTTTGTGAACCCTACTTTCATGAGGAACAAGTCATTTTTGCAAAGGTCCATGTGGCCTAACCTTCGTGATCACAAAGGGCCTAATAGTGATCACGACCTTCATGAAAGCGAAGGTCCATTCATGAAAGTGAATGCTGAGGCGAACCCATGATCACTTCTGCGACATCAGAAGGGGTTTTTGATATGCAAATTTTAGGGTTTTAGCCCCATTTTTCATTTTTAGGCTTGGTGAAACTCTTGGAGGTGATTTTGAAGAGATTTCTTATGCTAAATATTTTGGGTAAGCTTTTGTGACTTTAAAACTTCATCTCCCATTAATCATTTATGGATTTTAACATCAGAAGTTAAGATTTGATGGGCAAATGATAAGGTTTTTCAAGAACTTGAGTTCTAAAGTGAAACGATGACTATGAACTGATTTTAACTCCTTTTTCGAAATGGTTTTTTACCAATGAATTCCAAATGCCTTTAGTAATGTTTTCAAGTAAAGATTTTCAGATTCAAACCTCATAATTGGAATTGGGTTTTTGAGTTGATTGACCCATTTTTCAAAATGTATGAAATGAAAGTTGTCATTTCTGAAATCTTATTGTGATTACTTGATTGAAATAGATTGTGGGGAACTGGATATTATTCGGAAGGGGAAGATTCAAGACTTGGATTGACATTGATTTATTTAAGGCAAGTAATTTCCTAAATTTTGTAAATCTAGTTGATTCATGTATTTTTCCTTCATTGTGTGTGTTGGGGAGTATTGAGAACGATGTGTTGGAAGTATTTGTTCCACTTGATTAATCTTAATGAATAAAAATAGGTTAAAGAAAAGGCAACGTGTTGATCATATTGCTTTGTGAATTGCCTTGTTGTGAACCATGTTTGATTAATGGATGAAATGCTTTGATGACATTAATGTAGACTTGAATTGCTTGAATTTTTGTCTCTTCCTTATGATGTGAAATTGCTTATTTGCATTGACATTTTTGTGCACCATAATGAGACATGATATAAAGCCAAACGGAAATGGTTTCGGCTAGTGATGTGATATAAAGCCGAAGGAAAATGGTTCCGAGTAGTGATGTGATATAAAGCCGAAGGGAAATGGTTCTGGCTAATGATAATGTATCGAATGGAAATGGTTCCGACAAGTGATATGATATAAATCCGAAGGAAAGTGGTTCGGGCTAGTGATGTGACATAAAGCCGAAGGAAATTGTTTCGGTTAGTGATATTGTGCTGAAGGGTATCGGTTCTGACAAGTGTTTGATTACCATGATTTGTTGAATTTGATACTTGAAATTGATGCAGTTGATACTTGTGATTGATCTATTTGGTGCTTGTGAGTAATCTACTTGATACTTGTGAATTGACACACTTAATACTTGTTGGTTGTTGAAATGTGATAAGTGTGATCTTCTTCTATTTTTGAGGCTCGTCAAAGAACTTTAAGAGGTAGCTTCTTGTCATTCCCGGTGGGCTCTCTCGTTCCTTTGACCTTATGTTTTGTTCTATTTGAGAAATAAAGACATTAAGACTTGTAATTATCTTCCGAATTCTATTTTTTATATTAGTGACTTGTACAACCAAATTTTGGGGTTATGTTGGAATGAATAAGTTTTCCGCTCTTATCTTATTCTTGTTTTACTTTCCACATTCCTTTCGTTTTGTTGGGTTGAGATTGACTTGTTTGAGTGGGAATAAACAAGTACCATAACATCCATTTTTGGGTTGTGACAAATAGTATCATAGCCTCAGGTTCAAAGGTCTCATGTATCTACGAGCCAAGTCTAAGTAGAGTCTTGAGGATCGGTACAAAGACGTACATACATATCTTCCAGAGGCTATGAGGACTATTAGGAAACTACCTTTTATTCATTCTTTCTTATCAAGCATGGTTACCTTCACTAGTGTTGAGTTACCGCATGTTGTTTTGGTAAATGATGAGGACCAGAACTTCTATTTCTAGTGGTAGAGGGGAGGTAGTCTCCATGGTAGAGGTTGAGATCTCAACTAAGGGTAGAGGTAGGGCCAAAGCTAGAGGTCGTGCTCGTGGAGTAGCATTGGCTAGAGATCATCCCCGTGGAGCGGCACCAGCAAGGGGCAGAGCTAGAGAGGTCTCTCCTGAGCCATATGTTTAAGTTGTTAAGGACCAGGTTCCTCCTGAGTATGCAACTCCTTTGTTTCAGGACACCTTATTGAGTATGTTGGGTGTGTTGGAGAACAAGGTGGTGTGGTAGGTACACCATATGGTTCTCACAGTGGATTAGGGGAACATATCCCAAGTCTGCAACAAGATCCGGGTATTCTTGATTAGGTGGGTCAGCCACCAATGGTTCTTGCACCGGCTGTTGGTTCACATATTACTGTTGAGGTTATTCTGACGACAGCTGATAAACAGTGTTATGAGAGGTTTCTGAAGATGGAACCACCCAATTTCAGGGTGGTAGAGGGGATGCTAATGAGTTCTTAACTTGTTCCATGAGCTGTTTGAGGCAGCAAGTATGGTGGATGCTTGTTGTATTCTTTTTGTTGCACTTTAGTTTCATGTACCCGCCAAAGAGTGGTGGAGGACCTTTGTGAGGTCTAGACTAGTTGGATCACCTTCGACAGAGTAGGATATGTTCTCCAGTGCTTCTTAGGACTGCTTAATTCTTTGAAGCGTGAGAGAGGAGAGTCGTCTGAGGTTCGAGGCTTGAGACATAGCAGTTTGTCTATGAATGAGTATGAGGCCCATTTCTATGAGCTATCGAGGCAGGCCATGACTATTGTCCCGGATGAGGCGGAGAGAATCTGCACGTTTGTGAGAGGGTTGATTTTCTCCACCGGGTCTTATATGTTCAAAGCAGCCACATAGAGGGATTCCTGCCAGTCCATTGTGAGTGCCAATAAGGCGGAGTTAATGTTTATGGAGGTGTTTGGCGATCCCAAGAGGGACTGATCATCTCATTAATTTTTTGGCGCTTCATATGGAGGAAGGTGTTCACATTAAGCTAGTAGCTCTTTTCAACATTGTTGGCATGTTCATGCATCTATGACAACAACTAAGAGTGGGTAAACATCCTGAGGATCCTACGGTTCTAGCCGAGGTGGCCATGGTAGTTCATCTGGTTCGCAACAGCAGTCTTCCACAATGAGGTCTTGTTATGGGTATGGGGGTCCAGGTCATATGATTCAGTAGTGTCCTCTACAGACTCACTCAAGACCCAACATACTTATTCAGTTTGTCCAGCTTGAGATTAAGTGCCTCTGGCTAGGGGTTGATGCATATGTTAGTCCGGCAAAGGCGATAGGACTTCTAGTAGAGGTGCTATAGCTCCACAAAGTGGAGGTCGATCTACTACTCAGATTGGTGCTGGCTGATAATAATAGTCTTATGCTTTTCTAGGAAGGCATGAGGTCAAGACTTCTGATGCCGTGATTACAAGTATCATCCTAGTTTGCCATTGACTTGCGTTTGTATTGTTTGATCTGGGGTCTACTTTTTCATATATGTCTACCTATTTTACTGCTAGATTTGATATGATGTCTGATAGCATGCTGATGCCTATTTATGTTTCTACACTAGTGGGTAGGTCCTTAATGGTGGATCGAGTGTATAGTTCATGTCTTATTTCTTTAGTTGGGTATGATACTTGGTAGACTTGATCATTTTGGGGATGATAGACTTTGATATTATCTTGGGTATGGATTGACTCTTGCTACATCATGTTATTCTTGATTGTTTTGCTAAAATTGTGACCTTAGTGATGCCGAGTGTCCTGAGAGTTGAGTGGATGGGTGCTAGTGGTTCTTACCCTAACAAAGATATCTCAATCATTAGATCTCAGAGTTTGGTTGATAGTGGGTGTTTGTCCTATTTGAAATTTAATTTGAATATTAAGATTGAGCCAACTTTCATGGATTCTATGCCCATGGTTTGAGAGTTTTCATATGTTTTTCCTACTGATCTTCCAAGTGTTCTTTCAGATAAGGATATTGATTTTGCTATTGACTTGAGCCGGGAACCAAGACCATCTCTATTCCTCTTTATCGCATGGCTCTAGTAGAGTTGAATGATCAGTTGCAGGACTTGTTGAGTAAGAGGTGCATTCGTCCTAGTATTTCTCCTTGGGGCGCTCTTGTGTTGTTTCTGAGGAAAAATGATAGAACCATGAGAATGTGTATTTATTATCGACAGTTGAACAAAATGGTAGTGAAGAACAAGTATCCTCTTCCTCGTATTGATGACTTGTTTGATCAACTTCAGGGGCATCTTTATTTTCTAAGATTGATTTGAGGTCCGGCTATCATCAGCTAAATATTATGGCATTGGATATCCTTAAGATAGCTTTCAAGGCTTGCTATGAGCACTATGAGTTTCTTGTGATGTCTTTTGGTTTGACTAACACCTCTGCAGTGTTCATGGAGTTAATGAACGGACTATTTTAACCTTGTTTTGATTCTTTTGTAGTAGTCTTCATTGATGATGTATTGGTGTACTCCAAGACTAATGAACACTTGATCGGTACTTGAGTATTGTGCTTCATAGGATGGGAGAAAAGACGTTGTATGTCAAGTTCTCAAAATGTGAGATTTGGCTTGATTCAGTTGCATTTCTGGGACACGTGGTGTCCAAGGAGGGTATTCGGGTGGATCCAACCAAGATTGAGGTAGTTAGAGGTTGGACTAGTCCCACTTCTTATCGACATTCAGATTTTTGTGGGACTTATACGCTATTACATATAATTTATTTAGGGCTTCTCCACTATTGCATCTCTCTTGAACAGATTGAATCGGTAGAGTGAGAGCTTTCAATGGTCCAATGAGTGTGAGGGTATTTTTCAATCGCTCAATACCTTGTTGACTTCAACTCCTAATTTCACCTTACTCGAGGTAGGTGTAGACTTGACCATTTATTATGATGCTTCTGGAATCAGTTTGGGTGGTGTTCTGATGCAGAAGGAGAAGGTGATTACCTATGCTTCTATACAGTGGATCAACCATGAGAAGGTACCCTACTCATGATTTAGAGTTGGTAGCTATATTAGTTATGCTTAAGCTATGGTGCTGTAACGACTCGGAAAATGATAGAATGAACTAGAGCCTTGACGTTTGGGTTAGTGGGAGCTTAGGTTGATGTTTATGCTGTTTTAGAACTTAAATGGAGCTAGGTAGCATCCTAGGGTGCAAGCAAGGGCCTAGGCTAGCGAGTTAGCCTAGTGGACTGCCCAGTTGACCAGCCTTTGAGTAATCCCACTGGAACAGACGGGCAAGGGGCAGATTTTTAAAGTTA
>JAJOOR010034961.1:0-21138 GCA_036250505.1 Solanum acaule | reverse complement strand
AGCCTATTAGATAGTATCACACTAAATCTATATTGATAATTCTTTTCTTGTTGATTACCTCCTTGGTCCGGCAAGTAGCAACAAGGCGAGTTCTAACGCGTGCACTCGTTAAAAAGACTTCTAAATGAAAGAATTATCAATGCATGTAACAACACTATTCAAGAATTGCTTAGTTACTATTCATACGTTGTCAATCGCTCATGGTTCCCACAACCCTAGTTGTGGAGTTTATTTACCCATAATCATATGAACACAATTCATTATTTTAGATGAAAGAATTATGAACTTACGTAAGAAGAATAATGAACCCAGAAATTCAACTTGAATTGCAATACCAAAATCTTCAAAACGAACTTAGGAAATTAAGAATTGCTAAAGTTGCAAGTTAATCTCACAAATCAGAAATAGAATAAAAGTAATAAAATCTAACCCCCAAAAACGAGGTTTACATACCCTATTTATAGGAAACAAGTCCTAAATTAAAAGGGAAACAAAATAAGGAAAGTTTGTTTAGGCACGCGTCTTCATTCCACGAGACAGACTTATGGACCGTCAGTGGATCTACGGTCCATGAGTCCCTTCCGTCAGCCAGGACTTAGAAAATATTTCATCTTCCAAAAATCAGCTTCTCTGAAGCAAACGACGGAACGCTAGTACGAATCGTAGATCGATCTACGGTCCGTCAATGGCCACCGTGATTCCACACTTGGTCAAATTTCCCTGATTTGCCTTCCATGCCTTGCCTGCTATGTACGATCACCATCTACGGAGCGTCATTGGACCTACGGTCCGTAGATCACCTCCGTAGATGCCCTTTTTTTGCATTTCTTTCAGCTGTCTCTTTACTTCCGCGCCTGAACATCTCTCCTGCAAAACATGATAAAAACACATAAAAACCAATACAAAAAGGCCCTAGACACACACAACTTGTAAGTGAAATGTATTAGAAATACCGTAAACTCACGATAGATCATCGCCCCAGCCTTACTGGTGCAACGGGGGCACATCGCGCTGGCATTGCCCCAGGCAAAACTAACGAACTTCTCCTCTCATTTTCTGATCTTAATTCGATTAATTTCGATTCTTTTTCTCAATATATCTTTAGATTCAGGTACCCAAAATATATACACAAGAATCTAACTAAAAGTAACTCTAATAATCGACATTAAACTCTCACGAACTCCTCAATCTCAACCCAAATTCAAGAACAAAATCAATTCAAGAATACCCATCCAGAACATTCAAACTTCCAATCTTTTTAGGATGAATTCCCGCTGAAATAAACATGTTTGACACGTGGGTGAACGAACCCAACATTATGAAAGTGTCACATACTTCGTAGGATTAAATCCATGTCAAAATCTGCAATCAATTCCTTACGAAGATGACGAATCTTGATTTTCCTCTTCTCCTCTCTCGTAAGTTCTTCTCTTTAAGGCCCTAGCATGAATTATAAATTTTGAAAACTGAACCAATTCATTTTTTACCCTAATTAATTCACTAAAAACGAATAAAATGAAGTGGGTATGGAAAAGACCAAAGTACCCCTTAAAAATCCAGTTTTGATTTTCCTTATCTAGACAGCCCGACTTCCAATGGGCATATCTTCCTCATACAAAGTCGAAATTGAGCAAAATAGGTGGCGTTGGAAAGATAATACAAAGATATTTCCTATGGTATCTTGTAGCACACCTAACCCATCCTGAGCTAAGATTTATGGTCATTTGAAGTTGACCCAAAACTCCAACTTAACATAACTTAAACAAATTTCTAGATTTTTCATTCTTTCCAAAAATGGCTCTTTCTAATTCTAGCTCTTTCTCTTAGAGAGGTGTTACAATATCTCCCCATTGGGAACATTCGTCCTCGAATGAGATCATTCTAAGCAGACTAAGGGTGTGACATCTAACATCTAGCTGAAACACCCAACAAGCAAAATGTAAATACAACATGCCAACTTAGAGTAAAAGCCAAGAAAAGGATTAGTACCTTAATTTGGAATTTCTCTAGACTCAAAAAGATGCGGGTATCTCTTCTTCATGTCCTCCTCAGCTTCCCAAGTAGCTTCCTCAACAAATTGATTTCTCCACAGAACTTTGACTAATGCTACTTCTTTGATCCTTAACTTGCAAACTTGACGATCTAAAATCTGAACCGGAATATCCTTACAGGACAAGTTATCCTTAATACCAATATCTTCAGTAGGTATGATAAGTAAAGGATCTCCCATACACTTCCTCAACATGGAAATATGAAATACCGAATGGACCACTTCTAACTCTTGTGGTAGCTCCAACTCATAAACCACATTACCAATCCTTTTGGATATTCTGTAAAGGCCAATATACCGGGGGCTAAGTTTCCCCTTCTTACCAAATATCATAACACCCTTCATGGGTGAAACTTTCAAGTATACCCAATCATCTACTTCAAGCTCTAACTCCCTCCTCCTAACATTAGTGTACGATTTCTGACGACTCTGCACTGTTTTCAACCGCTCTTGAATAACCTTCACTTTATCCTTAGCTTGATGAACTAAGTTTGGTCCTATCAACCCAGCTTCACTAACCTCAAACCGTCCAATAGGAGATCTACATCTTCTCCCTCAAAGAGCTTCATAAGGAGCCATCTGAATGCTAGAATGGTAACTATTGTTATAAGCAAAATCAATGAGAGGTAGATGATCATCCCAATTACCCATGAAATCAATCACATAGGCTCTCAAAATATCTTCTAAAGTCTGAATAGTGCGCTCTGCTTGACAATCTGTTTGAGGATGAAAAACAGTAGTTAAGTTCACTTTTGAACCCAAGACTTTCTGAAAAGATTTCTAGAACTGTGCAGTAAATTGTGCACCTCTATCTGATATAATCGAAACAGGGACTCCATGAAGTCTTACTACCTCTTGAATTTATAACTTGGCATAATTCTCTACTGAATGGGTAGTCTCTATCGGCAAAACGTAGGCTGATTTGGTCATTCAATCCATAATCACCCAAATAGAATCATGTTGCCTGCGAGACCTTGGTAAACCTGTGATGAAATCCGTATTGATCATCTCCCACTTCCTTTCTAGAAGTTCTATATTCTAAGCCATACCACCAGGCCTTTGGTACTCTACTTTAACTTGTTCACAATACGAACATTTAGCAATGAACTAAGCAATACATTTCTTTATACTATTCCACCAATAAACCTCTATCAAGTCACGAAACATCTTTGTGGAACCCGGATGAATGGAATATCTTGAGCTATGAGCTTCCTCCATGATCCTCTCTTGGAGTTCATCCATCCTTGGTACACACAACCTACCTTGATACCTTAATACACCATCTCCCGCTTGTTCAAAACCATTACTTTTTTCTTATGAACATTTGCCTTCGGTTCAAGCAAAATATGATCTTGGTCTTGTTTCTCTTTAACTTCGAACACTAATGATGATTTAGCCCCATTCATCACCACTAATCCTCTTTTTGTGGAATCCATTAGTCGAACTCCTAAAAGTTCAAGTCTATGCACATCTTTTTCTAACTCTTTCTTATCTTCCTCAAAATGGGTGGTACTACCCAAGACAATCTACTCAATGCATTAGCAACAACATTAGCCTTACTTGAGTGATAAAGAATACTCATGTCATAGTCCTTGAGTAACTCTAACCACCTTCGCTGTCTGAGATTAAGCTCTTTTTCACTAAACACATAATGAAGAATCTTGTGATCGGTGAATACATCCACATGAACACCATAAAGATAATGACGTCATATTTTCAAATCAAATACTACGGCAACCAACTCTAGATCTTGGGTTGGGTAATTCCTCTTGTGAACCTTAAGTTGTTTGGAGGCATAAGCTATAACTTTGCCATTCTGCATTAGCACACAACCCAAACAAACTCTAGATGCATCACAATATACGAAAAAGCCTTGCGTACCTTTTGGTAAGGTCAATATTGGGGGAGTAGTCAACCTCTTTTTTAATTCCTGAAAGCTTTTCTCACAAGCTTCAGACCATTGAAACTTCACTATTTTCTGGGTTAACTTAGTCAAAGGAGATGAAATAGATGAAAATCCCTCTACGAACCTTCTATAATATCCAGCCAACCCCAAGAAACTCCTAATATCAGTTGGAGATGTGGGTCTAGGATAATTCAGCACTGCGTCTATTTTTTGAGTGTCAACTCTAATACCATCATAAGAAACAATGTGGCCTAAGAATACCGCAGACTCAAGGCAAAACTCACATTTAGTGAACTTAGCATACAACTCTCTATTCTTTATAGTTTGGAGAACTATTCTGAGATGGCTAGCATGGTCTTCATCATTCCTCGAATAGATTAGAATGTCCTCAATGAACACAATAACAAACATATCTAAATAAGGCTTGAAAACTCTATTCATAAGATCCATAAACGCTGAAGGTGCATTGGTCAAACCGAACTACATGACTAGAAACTCATAATAACCATAACGGGTCTTGAAGGTTGTCTTTGGAATATCACATTCCTTACTCTTAACTGATGATAGCTAGATCTGAGGTCTATCTTGTAAAATCAAGTGCCACCCTGAAGTTGATCGAATAGATCATCAATTCTCGGAAGAGGATACTTATTCTTGATGGTAACCTTGTTCAACTAACGGTAATATATACACATACTAAGGGAACCATCTTTCTTCCTCACAAATAAGACTGGAGCGCCACAAGGTGAGACACTTGGTTGAATAAAACCCTTATCAAGGAGATCTTTCAACTGTTCTTTTAGCTCTTTCAATTCTGTTGGAGCCATTCTATATGGCATAATAGATATTGGATGAGTATCAAGAAGAATATCTATACCAAAGTCTATTTCCCTCTCAGGAGGGACTCTGGGTAGATCATCATGAAAGAATTCTGGAAACTCACTCACAACTGGAACTGACTCAATAGGAGGTGTACACTAGAATCATTAATTCGTACTAAGTGATAGATAATACCCTTGGAAACTAACTTTCTCTCCTTAAGGTATGAAATAAAATGGCCCTTAGGCACTGCTGAACTGCTACTCCACTCTATAATTGGCTCATTAGGAAACTGGAACATGAGAACTGGAATTCTAGAATCAATGGAGGCATAACAAACATGAAACCAGTCCATACCTAGAATAACATCAAAATCAACCATGTTTAACTCAACTAAATCAGCCATGGTGATCTTGTGATTGATGGAAATTGTATAATCACGATAGACTTGCTCAGTTATAATATACTCCCCAACAGGTGTAGAAACACAAAAGGGCTCACAAAGTTTCTCAGGAAAATCATCTAAATTCGCTGCAACATAAGGAGTCACAAAAGATAAACTCGTTCCTAGGTCTAGCAAAGAATAAACATCAAGAGTAAAGACTTTGATCATACCAGTGAAAGCATCTAGAGAATTCTTTTCCTCTTGGTGACTAGTGATGGTATATAGGCGGTTTGCTCCTGCGCCATTACTTGAAGTAGCTCTCTTAGATTCAGCTCTGTCTGGTGGAGCAACTGATGAAGATTGGGCTCTATTGCCCTGATTCCCATTACCTTGTCAGTTCTTAGGGCACTCTTTCATGAAATGACCCTCTTGACAACACTTGAAACGACCAGTGGAGCCATCACGACACATCCCTGAGTGGCTCTTACCACACTTAGCACATGCAGGAGGCTTACTACCCCCTTGTTCCATACTACCTTGAGAATAGGCAGGTTTAGCTCTGAAATTCTGACTATTGTACTCACCTTTGTTATTTGGTGCAGGTGCACTAGCAGATGATGGAGCATGTCCCTTCTGTTTATGTTGAAAGGAAGACCGGTTCACATTACTCCTTTGTTGTCCGAACTCATTTCCTGTCTTAGCTTTCTTGTTTCTGAATTCTTCTCTATCCCTCAGCTTCTCTTCCTCAACCTGCTGCACATAAACCATAAGTCTCGCTATATCCATGTCCCCTATTAGCATCGCTTCCTTGCCCTTCTTACTTGACAGACAAGACAACCCAACATAAATAGACTCATCATGCTTCTCATAACCGCAACCATCTCCGGAGCATATCTGGAAAGCTGGGAGAACCTCAAACTGTAATCATGAAAACTCATTGTATCCTGCTTCAGAGTAAGGAATTCTCATACCTTGGCTTATCTCAGTTCACGGGGAAGGAAACTCCCCTAGAAAGCATCCTCAAACATAGCCCAACTCAAAATTGGTGCACCCTCAACTCTACACTTCTTCCACTGGTCAAACCAAGTCCTAGCAACACTCTTTAGTTGATATGCAGCTAGTTCCACTCGCTCAGCATCGGCAACGTGCATAACCTCAAACACCTTCTGCAGTTATTCAACAAAATTTTCCAGATCCTCAGTAGTTCTTGAACCAGTAAAGCTTGGAGGATTCATCCTTAGAAACTCACGAATTCTTCAAGTATCATTCACTTTCTATCGGTTCTCTCTCTGACCGGCTTGATTGGTCACCGCTTGACTTAACATTCTGATCGCTTCCCTGAACTCAGCATTGGTGACCTCTCCTTGGGGTTGCACTTCAGGTGCATTAGGTACCCTTTGTTCCTAGGCATTCCTCCTAGCAAGACGACCTATGCCAGCTCTTCGTGGAGGCATGATCAACTGAAAGACACGTGCAAGCACGAATTAGAAGAAATCTTTTAGAGATAAAACTCTATCAAACAAAATGAATATGAAAGAAGTGAAATAGTTCCTAAATGTTGCAGCCTACTAATTATAGATGTGGCGTGCTTCAGACCGATAACTAGGACTCTACAGACCCAGTTTCGTAGACTCCCTAGGACTCTTGAACTCTGTGCTCTGATACCAAGTTTGTCACGCCTCGAGCCTACACCCTAGGCGAGACTGGCACTCGAGAACCATTGCTGGCCCCAAGCAAACCCTTGGCCTGGCTTAACTTATAGCGGAAGACTTAAATAATAAGAAAGTAGTCTGAGAAGATAAACTCATGAAATAACTTAGAATGTCTTAGAAGAATATTCAACTAGCCAAGATAGCAACTCAAGTCTCAAAACATAAGCCAATAACAAGATAATGACAAATGAATTACTAACTATCTATGAAGCCTCTAACAACTGAAATGGACGTCGGGAAGACCCACGACATCCTGATGAATTAACTAATCAAAGCAATAAAAAAGGAATCCTCCAGAAAGTAATATAGCTCACCAATTGACTCTGAGTGCTCAACTAGATCAACAAGGCGTTGGGTGCTGATCTTGGTTACCTATATCTGCATCATAAAATGATGCAGGCCAAATTGCGTCAGTACATTGAATGTATGAGCATGTGAGGGGAAATCTAAACAACACTTAAGCTTGAATTGGAATCTAAAAGAAACACTTACCTCAGCTTTACTCAACTTATGGATACTCAACTCAATGCAGAAATAAACAACAGTAAAGATGCAGTTTATATAAAGCATTTAAAACATTAAGAAACAACTCAATATACATATATAAAGTAAAGTAAGATAACTTTGTGGGAGTTTCTCTAGCCGACAACCATCACTATGAGCTATGTGTTGATACAACGTCTCGTCGACGCTGCCAGAACTGTCCTATGACTTGTCGGGATATAGAACGCCTCAACTTAGTGGATCCACTAGTCTATGCTAAAAAGAACTAAGGAATCATCTAAAAATTATGACCCTTTTCTACCCACGTTGGGTACATGGTTTATAGAGACATTGAGTTGTTATGAACTCGTCTCCACATCAGTGCTCAATACTACTCCCAAAATACTCAGCTCATATGTTTAAAAACATAAACTCTTTTTGTGGTTTGAGATAAATACTCAAAAACTAGCTCAAAGGCTCTCTTGGAAATCGATGTTTCCTCTCTTGTTTAAATGTGAAAACATTTACTCTATGGGAATACTTAGTTCCCATATACTCTTTTTGAAGAAATGAACTTCATTTGTTACTCTTACTTAACTCAAAACTCAAGTCTTAAAACAAGATTAAAACATTTGAAAAAGACTTCTTGGAAGTATTCTATGAACTTTCTAGACTTGGCTCTTAACTTTCCTTGAATTTGAATTTATGGATTCAAGGTTAGGATTCATGTTTCTGGATGATTTTTAGATGTTTAGAAGTCATTTGGAGTAGTTAGAATCAATCGGAAGTGTTAGTAAACTTTAGAAGGACTTAGACGGGCTAAATGACAAAACATGTGTGGGGGCAGACGACCCGAGCGTGTTCCTGCCTCGCCGCACCAGCCTCTAAGTTACTGGGGCTCATTTCTAGAACATTGCTGGCGTGTTGCCCCAGCCTTCCTGGTGCAACAGGGGCGCGTCTCAATATCTCTTTAGATTCAGGTACCCAAAACATATACACAAGAATCTAGGTCAAAGTAACTCTAATAATCGACATTAAACTCTCAAGAACTACTCAATCTCAAGCAAAATTCAAGAACGAAAGTAATTCAAGAACACCCATCAAGAACATTCAAACTTCCAATCTTTTTAGGATGAATTCACTCTTAAATAAACTTGTTGGACATGTGGGTTGAACGAACCCAACATTAGGAAAGTATCACATACCTCGTTGGATCAAATCCTTGATGAAATTTGCAATCAATTCCTTATGAAGACGACAAATCTTGATTTTCCTCTTCTTTTCTCTCTTGAGTTCTTCTCTCTAAAGACCTAGCGTGAATTTTCAATTTTGCAAACAGAACCAATTCAGTTTTGACCCTAATTAATTCACTAAAAACAAATTAAATCAAGTGGGTATGGAAAAGACCAAAATACCACCCCTTAAAATCTGGTTTTGACTTTCCTTATCTAGACAACCTGACTTCCAATTGGCATACCTTCCTTATACAAACTCAAAATTGAGCAAACTCGGTGGCGTTGGAAAGATAGTTGAAACATATTTCCTACGATATCTTGTAGCACACCTAACTCATTCTGAGCTAGGAGTTATGGTTGTTTGAAGTTGACCCAAAACTCCAACTTAACATAACTTAAACAAATTTCCAGATTTTTCATTCTTTCAAAAAATGGCTCTTTCTAATTCTAGCTCTTTCACTTAGCGAGGTGTTACAAGATCTTATGTGAGAAGGAATGTGGCTAATGATGTGGAGTCCAAGGTTCCTCTAGCCTCAGTCGATCCTTTGGTCGAACAAGATAAACATGCAAAATTTAGAGTCACTTTACAAGTGTTGGATTAAGCTATGATGGTCAAAGCTAATAGAGAAGTCATTGCTCCCGTGAATCCAAATATGGGTACGACGGTAACAAGGATGAGGGACTTCAATAGGATGAATCCCCTGGAGTTTCATGGGTCAAAAGTTAATAAGGATCCTCAAGAGTTCATTGACGAGGTGTATAATATAGTTGAAATTAGGGAGAGTCAACAGTGGAGAAAGTGGAATTTGCCTCTTATCAACCTAAGTGTGTTTCTCAAGTTTGGTTTAAATAATAGAAGGAAGAGAGCACTATTGGTGAGGGTCCTCTTGATTGGGAGAAATTTAAGGGGGCTTTTCTTGATCGTTTCTTACCTCTTGAGATTGGAGAAGCAAAGGTGCTTGAATACATTAATCTCTGTCATGCCAATATGAGTGTGAAAGAGTATACTTTGAAGTTCACGTAATTGGGTAAGTATACTCTGACTATCGTTGCTGATCCAGGGTAAGGTTGAGTAAGTTTATGTCGGGTACATCCGAAATGATGTGAAAAAGTGTCGTACCACCATGTTTATCAAGGAGATTGATATCTCTCATTTTATGACACATGTACAACAAATTAAAGAGGAAAAGCTAAAATAGAAATCTTGGGAGTCAAAGAGGAAAAGTACTAGTGATGGTGACTTTTATCACTCTAGGTTAGGTGGACATGGTCATCCTCAATTCTGGCGAAAGTGTTCCAGTCAAGGCTCTTCACATGCTCCGACTCTAAGTTCAACAAGCATAGGGTTTATAACAATAAGTGATAACACTCAAATATGCCCTTTTAAAACCCATTAAAAGAGACAACAACAATCGTCAATAAAAATACCCAACTAAGAGTCGAGGTCGAATCCTAAAGGGAATGGTAAGCGGTTAAAACCCTTTGTGATAAAATTAGCTCTGGGTAGCATAAAATTGGGAAATTACAAGCAAACCCACTTTGAATTCAACCTCATTTTATCAAGTTTAGAATTGCCAATTCAAAAACACCAAAAATTGGGAAATTTGTGATCTGATACCAATCACCACTATTATTTTCCTTTTGAACCTTCTTTTTGTGATCCGATACCATCAACTTTGACGACGTTCACCATGTTTTCCTTTTGCATTCGGATTATTGTTGTTTCTCCTTGAGTTCGTCAACCAGCCTAGTGCACTATCCATATGGACGAGTTCAAACCCATTAGTCGATCTGCCTTTCGTGATTGGCGATCAGTAGTGTAAGGTTTACACTTCTTTTTACATTTTTGGTCATTGTTTCACACATTCATCCTTGGCTTGTCCTTTAGCCTACATAGCTACAAATAATCAAAGTTTAGTTAGAATAAGACATAAGTAAGCTTCAAGGACACTATTTGTTGCGCTAAATAGACCTCAAATGAGTACAAATCCATCATTCTTCAACACCCCAACTTAAAGTTTTACTTGTCCTCAAGTAAATCAAGAATATGATTAATTCAATAAGGGTGTCTACAACAGTCTTCAATGAGATCTAACATGCTAGTACCATTACAAGACTACTCTCAACAACATGCTACACTCAATCATGATCATAAAGCTTCAAATGATTACTAGCCGATTTCAAAACAAGCTCAAGCTCACTTTAGCTTCTTTTCTAACGCAAGACCATGTTTCAATAAATGCATTAAAGAGCCATCATATCATGGACGATTCCATTATCTCACAAATAAAATCAACAAAGAAATAAGGAATTAATGCAACTCTCACTCTCTTAAAAGATGAATGCATGCAACCTTCATCTCATAGGTTTGCCCATTTTTTCGTATCATCACACAACCTAGTTCATGCAAGATCTCAAGGGTCTTTTAGGCTTCTAATGGGACTAAGGGTTAAGGTATGATCAATTTGGCTCAGTGACCTCACCTTTTCAAAGAATTATTGCAATCATCTTCAACTCTTCTCGAGTTCTTTTCATTCTTTTCCATTTGAGAACTAAAACTTTGACCTTTCACACATTTTATTTGGAATCCATTTTATTTCATCACTTCTCTTTTTCATTTACATTTTTCAAAATGTTTTCATCACAATGACTCTTTCTTTCTATTTTTTTTAATAAGGAGGGGTTCTTTATTTTTTTAACAAACTTCAAAGTTTAGTCTCATTTCATTTTTCCTTGCCCTTCACTTGGCTTTCATTCCTCCTTCCCTTCCACGATCCCAACTTAGGCCAAGCTATTCAAACATAACAATGCTTCAAAAAGGATTTTCGGTGAGAAAGTGGGGACAATTTGGCTCAAGAGGTTTTAGTTTTGTTTTGTCAACAAATGGTTTAGGCTTAAATTGTGCCGAAATAGATCTACAACCTCAGAACGTAGTCACACAGGATATGAGAAGTTGGGTTCCCTCCTATATTTTTTTCCTAAGATCACGCCTTACAATACCAAGGTTTAGGAAAATTCTAGAATTCCATACACATGCTTTCAAGTAAGATCTCACCACACATGGCACAATGAAATACACTCATTTAACATAGCCTGAAAAGGTCAAAAGTGTACATGCGATGTTCATTGCAAGGCTCACATCGAAACACAGCTAATCAACAAAAAATTCAAAAAGATCGCTCAAAAGTGCAACCACCATGATTTAAATCTGCAATTCCAACACTATACATAATACTCATCATTAATAGTATTCAAGATACTGATACTCAACAGAATGGATCCTCAAAATATCATCAATGAAAACTTAAGCATTTTATGATTCTCAAAACCCATGGGGTAGTTGCAAATATGAGAGAAGGAGGCTAAGAGAGAACAACTAATTGAAACACTATCAAAACAACATATACATCAAAGAGGAATATTGGTACAAGTTCCCTCACCCCACCATAAAGGAAATTGCAATGTCCTCAATACAAAGAAATGACATGAGTAAGTGTAGGTAGAAGAACTTCCTAAATAAATTGTGAATGGCGGTCACTGACTCGTTCGATGGATCGCCAAATAAGGGCAGTTTGCCGACCAGGCCTACTGCTTAGGACAATTCAACTACTATTTCAGTGGGCTATAACATGATTGACTAAAATCAATGGAAAAATCACTGAACATCCATGATCCTCGCCGAACTTCCTAGTGTATCCACCAATTTGTGACCTTATTAGGAAAACTACATCGGGTTCGCCCAATTATATCAATGTATCACCAAGTTGGAGATATAGTCTTCCAAAATGGATAGTATGTACCTAATGTTGAGCAACCCATTGGATGAAATAGTTGGAGCCTCGCTTAATTGTTTTGGCAGATCGCCAAATTCGTCTCTCAATCGCTGATTTTTGAACAATTCCTGCACAATTGACACCCACATTATTGAAAATAACCAACGCTTGGGTTGCCTACTAAGAAGTGTGTGATTTAACATCACTGCATGATGTGGATATGCCTTCAAGCATTATTCAAGTACACCACTTTGACAACCCACACGTCACGACCTTTTCGAAAGTACACTTTCCACTTTTGACTATTGACTTTGAATCTCATCCCCTTTGCATCTTTACTTTCAATTGCTCCTTTACTATACACTCTTGTGATTGTGTACGGACCTGTCAACTTTGACTTAATCTTACCCGGGAAGAGTTTCAACCTTGAATTAAAGATTCCCCACTCAAAACTCACGAGGAAAAATCTTTGCATCATGCCACGTTTAACTTTCTCTTTGTAGAGAGTGGACCACTCATATGCTTGCAATCAAAATTCATCCAACTTGACAATTTAACGGACACGATTCTCGGAAGCCAGCTCCCTATTAATATTTATCCTTTTCAATGCTCATAACTCTTTGTGCTCTAACTCAACCGGAAGATGACATGCCTTCCCAAATACTAACTTGTATGGACACATATTAAATGGGGACTTGAATGTCATGCGACAAATTAAAAACTGTGTCATCAAGCTTGCTAGACCAATCATTGCGGTGGACATTTGCCATTTTTTCTAAGAAGCTCTTTATCTCTCGATTTGATCCCTCAAATTGTCTGCTAGATTGCGGCTGATACGGTATTGCCACTTTGTGCTTGACTCCATACTTTAATAGAAGGGCTGCAAATTAACAGTTGCAAAAATGTGAACCTCCATCACTTATGATAGCAATTGGGGTCCCAAACCTTGTGAAAAATATTCTTTTTGAGAAACTTTGTGACATGTCTTGCTTCATTGTTTGGTAATGCCATAGCTTCCACCCACTTGGAAACATAGTCAACTACTACGAAAATGTATTTATTCCAAAATGAGATAGGAAATGGGCCCATAAAATCAATCGCCCAAACATGGAATAACTCAATCTCAAGGATTTGCGACAATGGTAATTCATGTCTCCTTGATATACTCCCTTGCAATTTACATTGAACACAACATTTGAAAAAGACATGAGCATCTCTAAACATCGTGCTCCAACAATATACACAATGCAAAACCTTAGAGGTTGTATGGGTACCTCTATGATGACCACCTGCAGGTGAAAGATGACCAACTTCAAGTATTTCATGCACCTCCACATTGAGTATACAACGCCGAATGATTTTATTATCACACCCCATAAGGAGGAAAGGTTCATCCCATATATACTTCTTCACATCAAATAGTAATTTTCTCTTTTGATGGCTACTCAAATCATATGGTAATAACCCACATACAATGACGTTTGCAAAATTAGCTACCAAGGAACAGAGGGTGTAGAAATTACCAATACTGATTCGTAAGGAAAATCATCATCTATATCTTTCTCCTCATCTACTCTAACATCCACTTAGAACCTTGAAATATGATTAGCTACTTGGTTTTCACACCATTTTCTATCTTTTACTTGAACGTCAAATTCTTGAAGGAGTAGCACCAATTGAATCAACCATGGTTTAGACTCTTTCTTTGTAATTAAGTATAGTAAAGTCGCATGATATTTGTGCATGGTTACTTTGTGTGCCCAACAAGTATGCTCTAAACTTCTCAAACCCATATACAACAACAAATAATTCTTGCTCCGCCATGGTGTAATTAATTTTAGCACAATTCAAGGTGTTTCTAGCATAATAGATGGAATGAAAGAACTTGTTCTTGTGTTTCCCAAGAATAGATCCTAATTCCAAGTTACTAGTATCACACATCATTTCAAAAGAGAGGTGGCAATTGGGTTCTATGATGACAGGGGCCGAGATGAGTTTCTCCTACCATATCTTGAAAGCATCCAAACATGCATTATCGAAAATAAATGTCTTTCTTTCTCTAGAAGATTGCCTAATGGAATAACAATCTTGAAGAAGTCTTTAATGAAGCACCTATAAAATCCGATATAACCAAGGAAACTTATTACTCCATTTACCGATATTGGGGGTGATAATTTTTCAATAACTTGAATTTTAGCGTGATCAACTTCAATACCATCCCCAGAAATTTTATGACCAAGAGCAGTTCTTTCTTTCACCATGAAGTGGAACTTTTTCCAATTGAGAACCAAATTCGAATCTACACACCTTTTAAGCACCATTTCGAAATGCTTCAAGTATTCTTCTAAAGAGTCTCCAATCACCAAACAATCATCCATGAAAACATCCCTGGAATCCTTAATTATATTTGTGAAGATTTATAACATGCACCATTTAAAGGTAGGCGGCGCATTACATAACCCAAAGGGCATTCGCTTGAAACAAAATGCTCTAAAATGGCATGTTAAAGTTGTTTTTTGTTGACCCTCCAATGCAATGGGGCTGTCATGCCCTGAGCCTACACCCTGGACATGGTCGGCACTCGAGAACCATCGCTAGTCCCAAGTGAACCCTTGGACTGGCTTACTACTCAGCGGAAGACAACACTAAATAAGAAGAACTCAAATGCAAGGATTAATTCAATTGTCTCAACAATAGATAAACTCAGAAATGTCTGGAAATATACAAATAGTCTTAAGAACGAACTTAAGTCTCAAAACATTAACAAAGAAATGGGAAAAGACTCCTCAACTACTACTATCTATGAAGCCTCTAAGTACTATGATAGATGTCGAGACAAGACCCACGACATCTTAACCAAACTGAAATATAAATTTGGAACCCTTCGAAAAGCAAGGAGGCTCAGCAAAGCTAACTGGGATGCAAATGGTATCAACGAAGTGCCTATTGATGACTCTGAACACCTGTATCTGCATCATAAAAAGATGTAGGTTTAATGACGTTAGTACATTGAATGTACGAGCATGTAAGGAGAAAACTGAAAGCAATAGCTAACTGAACTGACAAGGTTGGAAGGAGTACTCACCTCAACTAAACCTAATATAAAGCAACAATGATAGAGGCATTATTTAAACTTTATAAAATAGAAGATAAAACTCAATAATGTATAAAAATACAATAACATACTCTTTACTTTTATTTGGGAGATTCTCTAACTGACAACCATCATTATGAACTACGTGATGATACAACGTCTCACCCATGCTTCAAGAAATGTCCTACACCTTGTCGAGGTAGAGAACACCTCAACTAAGTGGATCCACTAAGCTATGCTTAAAAAATAAGGAATTATCTAAAAAGTATGATTCTTTACCTATGTTGGCATACATGGTTTATGAGGATTTTGAGTTGTCTGAACTCATCCCCATATCGGTGCTCAATACTACTCCTAATAATATATAACTCATGCTCAAATGTTTAAAGCATAATTCTTTCTCAATTTGAGGTAATTACTCAAAAGATCCTCTTAAAAGAGGTAATACTCTAAAATTCCTCTAAACTTGTAAACTCAGTAACAAATTAGTGTTTCTCTTTTTTAAATGTAGAAATATTGCATACTTGGGAATACTTAGTTCCCTTATATTCATTTTGAAACATGAACTCAATTCTCTTCATCCTCACACTCATTTACTCAAGACTTAGTTTCACTCTTTAGTTAATTTTAAAAGGGTTCTCAACTGTGATTCAAAAGGTCCTCTTGAACTTTACTCTTAACTTTACTTTAATTTAAAAATGTAAATTAACAGATGTGATTACGTTATGCATGATCTCTCAAGGATTTGTGAAGACTTTAAGAGTAAATATCAAGGAGAGAGCATAGGTGTGATTCGAGGG
Organism: Solanum acaule; assembly: GCA_036250505.1. NCBI lineage: Eukaryota > Viridiplantae > Streptophyta > Magnoliopsida > Solanales > Solanaceae > Solanum > Solanum acaule. The sequence goes on along the minus strand of JAJOOR010034961.1, from coordinate 4,881 downwards.
AGCACACATGGAAAGTAGGACGGAAGGGTAAGGGACCTGGCAACCCTGGCGCACTGAGTGGCGCAGGGCGCTAACTCCTGAACTATTGAACAGTGTTTGGGGTGCACTGAGTGGCACGTCGTGCTAGACCCCAAATTATTGGGCAATAACTCTGGTACTGTGCTGGTGTGCCTCCCCACACCCATGCCTAGAAATTAGAGGAATGTTTATTCAATCTTATAGGTCCCCTACTCTAGAATCGAATGATTTCCTCCAAATTTCTTTCGATTTATAAACCCAACAAAAAAAATATTGAAAACCCACACAAAATAAACTAAGAAAAAAAACTCATCCGCAAGACCCTCATCTCAAGAACTCAATACCTCTATTGTTAAAGAATGGGGTAAACTCAAGAACTTCTCAAGAATCACAATATAAACAATCCCATGGACAAATTCAGGATTGAAATTACATGATTGGTGTGAGGGCGAATAAACCCAACATTATGAGAAGCTTAAATACCTTGAAAGAATACTTTTTCTCGGTGAAATCCTCAGTCCTTGAAAGAGTGCTTAAAACCCTTCTCTTTTCTCCTCTTAAAACTTGTTCTAAAATCCGTAAGCGCTACGGAATAATGAAAAGTGGTGTAATTCAGATTAGACCCTTAACTTGGGTGTGAAAAACGTTTTAGGCTTAGTGGGGGTAAGGAAAAAGCCAAAATACCCCTTCCCTTAAATGGATGAAAAGCCTTAGCTAGAGAGGCTTTACTCAATCAAAATGTCATAACATTTTACTCTGAGCTCGGAATTTAGCAAACTTGGCTGCGTTGGAAAGAGGACTCAAAGACCATTGATGTAATACCTCATGGGAAACCGAACTCTTTATGTGCTAAAAGATATGGTCGCTTGAGGTTGACCCAAAACTAAAAACTGATTAGAGCCTGAGGTGTTACAATATCTCCCCCTTTGGAACATTCATCCTCGAATTAGATCACATTGAGCATAACAGGGGTGGGAAGAATCTAAAACCCCAACGCAAACACATAACATACAATTCACATACTCAACATATCAACTTAAAAGTACTTTTTTTAGTACCTTGATTTGGAATTATTATATCTTCTTCATATCCTCCTTAGTCTTCCAAGTATCCTCCTCAAAAAATTGATTCCTCCATAAAACTTTGACTGATGCAACCTCCTTGGTTCTCATCTTGCAAACCTGACGATCCAGAATTTGAATGGATATCTCCTCATAAGATAGGTTGTCCTTAAAACCAATGTTCTCGGTAGGTACAATAAGCGAGGGATCTCCCATAAACTTCTTCAACATAGAAATGTGGAATATTGGATGGACTACTCCTAAATTTGATGGTAGCTTCAACTCATAAGCTACATTGTCAAGTCTCTTTGATATGTTGTAAGGACCAATGTAACAGAGACTGAGTTTTCCTTTCTTACCAAATCTAATCACACCCTTCATGGGTGACGCCTTCAAGTAGACCCAATCATCAACCTTAAACTCTATATCTCTTTTCCTAACATCTGTATATGATTTCTAACGACTTTGCGCTGTTTTTAGCCTTTCTTGGATAATTTTCACCTTCTCCATGTCTTGATGAACAAAGTTTGGCACTATCAACTCAGCTTCACAAACGTCAAACCATCCAATAGGAGATCTACATCTTTTCCCACAATGAGCCTCATAGGGAGCCATTTGGATACTAGAGTGATAAATATTATTGTAAGCAAACTCTATGAGATACAAGTGATCATCCCAATTACCTTTGAATTATGCACTATGCTTGACCATCAATCTGAGGATGGAAAGCCGCACTAAGGTTCACATTTGAACCCAAACCTTTGTGGAAAGACTTCAAAAACTGGGAGGTGAATTGTGCACCTCTATCTGAAATGATAGACACAGGAACTCCATAAAGTCACACTATTTCTTAAATATACAATCTGGCATAATCCTCTGCTGAATTGGTAGTCTTTACCAGTAAGAAATGGGCTGATTTAGTCATCCGATCTACAATCACCTAAATCGAATCATGCTGCCTGCGAGATCGCGACAAGTCAGTAATGAAATCCATATTGATCATCTACCACTTCAATTCTGGAAGAGCTTTATTTTGAGCCACACCATCGCGTCTTTGGTGCTCTACCTTGACTTGTTTGCAATTTGGGCACTTGGCAATGAAACTACAATACACCTCTTCATACTCCTCAACCAATAGACTTCTCTCAAGTCAGGTACATCTTTGTAGATCCTAGATGGATTGAATATCTGGAACTACGAGCTTCTTCGATGATCCTCTCTTGGAGTTCATCCACCCTTGGTACACACAAACTACCTTGATATCTCAACAGACCATCTCCCTTTTTTTTCAAAATCCATTACTTTCTGCTAATGAACATTTGATTTTAGTTCAAGTAAAACAGGGTCTTGGTCTTGCTTCTCCTGCACTTCAGACACTAATGATGATTCAGCCCCATTCATCAGCACAACCACACCTTCATTTGAATCTATCAAACGGACTCACAAACGTGCAAGTCTGTGCACTGATTTAATGTTTCAAGCATACCTCATCCAATTCTAGGTGTCAACGATCGTAAATCAGTATAAAACCTAACTAAATGAGTTGGGGTCGAATCCCACAAGGAGTGGTACGTGTTTCGAACTCAAATATGAAGTCACAAATGCAAATATTGTAGGTAAAAAGGCTGAAGATGTTCGAAGACTATTAAAGAAATTTGAAGGTTGACAACAATGTCAAGATGAAGGGTATCTTAGTTCAGTAAACAACTTCAACAAATAACTGAAAATAACCAATTAGGTAGAAGGAACTTGGGGGGTTGACAAACCAATTACTAAATTCAGCCGATGGGTGTAATTACTAATAAAGAGTGCCAACTATTCATGGGTAGAGTGGACTTTAAGTGAGACAATTTTCTCTCGAACAATTACCCCGTGTCTATTGAGTTCTCTCGAACCTCAACGCTTCAAACATAAGGACCATCCCACAATCTCACTACATCCACTCTTTCGAGCTGAATACATAGTATGAGTCATACAATTCACACTCTCGAGCTAAATCCATCATGACCCACTAACCATGAGAGACAACTTATCACTTTGGCCTTAAATCTCATTCTCAAGCAAGCATAAAGCACAACAATATATCGCAATAAACATTCAATAGAGCAGTTGAACCACAATGATAAATCAGACCCAGTATGAATTAGCACTATTGTAACACCCCGTATCCAAAAATAGAGATTTTAGATTTCTGGTGTTACATGCGACACTCACGGACACCATCCATGGACCGTAGATGGACTCACGATCCGTCCTGCAGGTCCGTGGTTCGTGACAGAAAACTTCCCCAGAATTCAGTCAGAAAATTTGGCTAAGTGTTGACCCACGGCCGGACTTACGGTCCGTAGGTCAGGTGACAAACCATAGTTCGTGTCCGTGGATCGATGCCCCAAAAGCCCAACTTCAGTCCTGATTGACGGTTGACCAGAACGGACCATCAATCGATCCACAGTCCGAAGGTCTGACCGTAGATGAGGATCAGAAGCCAGTTAGTTGAAAATTATTGATGGATCAACTTCAGATGGTCATAACTTTCAGCACAAGAGGAATTATGTGTCCCATGACCTATGATATGATAGATAATTGAATCCTCTTTCCAATGCCGCCAAGTTTACTAAAATCCGACCTCTGAGTAAAACGTTATGCTCATTTTAGTGAAAGCCTGTCGAGCAGACTTGACCTATGGACCCAATCGATGGACCGTAGATTGAGTGACGGACCGTAGGTTCAATCCGTCAGTCACTCCGACAGCAATTAAGTCAGGGGTCTTTTGGTCTTTACCTATTTCGTTTAACCCCTAAGATACGTCGTTTAGACCCTAAATCATGAGGTTTTAGTCAGTTTAAGCCTAGAAACATAACTAGAACTTACCTTAGTCAAAATCATCAATCAAACTTAGAAGAATTAGAGCGTAAGAGAAGAAGAGAGGTCAAGAACCCTAGTTCAAGAATGCAACAAGTTTCCTTCAGTTCCAGCCCCAAAAACGAAAGATTTCTCCGTGGAATTCGTCACCAGGTATGTGGGATTTCACTAGTGGGTTCCTTTCGCCCATTAGGTCCCTAGTTTTCAGTCAGATTCTTGATTCCATGATTATGAACAGACCTAGGGTTTCTAGAATTTTCAACAGATCATCATGAATTAGTTATTTAGATATTCCAAATCAGATTATCATGTTATTACATCATTTCTCGCATGAATTTCAGAGCCCTAGCTATGTATTTCTTTAGTTTTTGAATTACACATGCTAGGTCAGATATCTCAGTTATTCAGTTATACATGCCTCAGTTACTAATGCATCATTATCAGATTAATTGTTGCATTCTCAATTTTCATGTTCAGTTTTGAGCTATCCAGTACTTTACAGAACTTCAGTCATAACCAGTTAACCACTTAATTCATTGGGAGTAGCATAATACCGAGTTGGACTAGGGTTCAACATACCTATATAGTCCCAGAACTACGAGTCACGTAGGTGTAAGTCCCCTCTGTGGGCAACATCAGTTTAGTGATCACGCTAGCATGCCTCTATACCTCTGGCAGGGTATATTGGGTCCTCTCGATGGGGCATATACATCAGACTCCACATTTAGCTCATGTGGTTTTATGTAGGTTATTAGTAGCTCACACAGTTCAGTCAGACTCTTTTGCATTGACCATATTTCAGTACAGTCAGTATTCAGTCTCAGCATGTTATAAATTTGGTCATTGCATCAGTTAGCTCAGTATTCAGTATTTTCAGTATCTATATCATGTCTAGATTATTTCATTGCTTTATTGCTTTGTTCAGTTATATGTTATTTCA